>JADFUC010001772.1:0-46741 GCA_019722365.1 Lithospermum erythrorhizon | reverse complement strand
CTCGTGTACTTCGTTCAGTTACGTATTGCTATCTTGCATTCTATTGTGCATGTTGTTAATATAAATTGTCTATCTTGGTGGGTAAGCGTTGTGGTATTTTTTTGCGTATTTTACTATTACAATGACTGCTAGTTATATATATATATATTCACAGGTGGGTTACACGCTGCTGAGTTAAGATTCCGAGATTGTAATGGAGCCACCACTCGGGCGATGAGTTTCCACTTGAAGCTTGGTGACCCCTCTAAACTTTAGGGTTAGAGTAGTTGCGGTAAAGGCGGAGCTATTGACCTTCTTGAGCTGGTTGTTATCCCTTTAGGTGGCGTGGTGGTTTGGGGATCCTCTCGGCAGTCATTTTATTTAAATCTTATCGAGGTTTAATTAGATTGTTTACTCCAATTGTGGGTGAAGCTTACATATTATGGATGTTATTGAACACTAATGTTTTTCTCTGTCACTCTTATGTATCGAATATGCGATAGTGGGATTGAGTTTCGTCGATGATGTCCCACGTTGTGTATGGAACTATTTCTACTTCTTTATGGCTGACTTTAAATCCAGGTCTTTTATTTTTGTTTCATCGTTGGGCGACTCGGGATATCCTTCTCTTAGCAGTCCCAGCCGAGGCGGCCAGCTGAGGCGGTCGTTACAAAGCACAGGTTATTTAATTGTGGGATATCTAGTTCCACTTTATAGGTACTCACGAGGGCACTACTCTTGGATTGTAGAGATTTGAAATTCAAGGTTCTTCGTGAAAGATTTTGTTGTTGTCGGTAACTTTCAGTAGCATTTCCTTAAGTGTCGATCACAATAACTTGGATTCGTTCTATAATCAAGCCAAAAGATCTGTTAATATGTAGTTGATAAGTTTAATCAAGTTGACTATTAATTTCACTTTACGATATCTTGAGGAAACTCTTAGGTTTGATTAATTCAGAAGCTAGCCAAAATTGAATATGATGTATGAATATTTAATTAATTTTATGTATATATATTTATGTACGAATATATATGATAAAATTTGAATCCATGTAATTTTATGTTTTCATATATATTAAAGTCATCATTATAGTTATATTGAAGTTTGATATTTTTAGAGTAAAGTGTTTCATGAATTAAAATGATTTGGTTGTTTATAGATTAAAAACAAGTTTTGTTTGCCTCAGGCTTTATAACGAACCCGTCAGGTGGGCCATACTGAGGTGAATCATTAACAACCACGTACGAGTCCTGTCGATGGATATAATATAAATATGACTTCTTGACATTAACGAGAGACAAGGAATTCTACATTCCGTCGTGGTGTTCGACCAACAAATCAAACAAAACAAAGACAACGGGAATACAAATCCACTGAATAATACAACAAGGATATCTGAGAAATCCAAAATAACGTCAGGAAAAATATGACAAACGGACCCTCGGTGAAATCTGACACCTGGTCTGGGATAGCCACAGAGTCGACAACGAGAAATGAGCGATGAGACTTCCTATGCCACCGCCTACTTCATGATGCTTCACTTGTGACTATACGTCTGGATCACCGACGCCTCAGCCGATCGCTCTAGAGACCCTAGGCATAAAAACGCCCGCCCGTAGGGAAAGGAAGTGGTATTAAGCTTAGTGAATACAAATACCAGGACTTTGTGATCACATATAATCATGCTTATATATAACATATGTACTTTATACATTTGCAGACTACATAATGAATAACTATCCACATAATCACATAGAGCTCTCTTATAAGATATCCATGAAATACTATACGAGGAGCTTATAACCGTGACAATGCATATTCATTTAGGAAACAATCTGACACACAGGGATATCAAAGTCATCAAATGAGGAATCCACTCCACAAATTGTAAACAAATGAGGAATCCACCTCCTCAAATAACCAACAAATGAGATACCTCACAAATAAGCACACATGGGGAATCCACTCACAAATAATCGAGATGAGGGACTCCACCTCAGTCCTCCCGGCCCAGGCTACGCCTCAATGCTTGAATGCATGCCTTTGAGCCTCCCGGTGAGTCACCACCGCTCCACAAATAACAAACAAATCAATCCAAAATACACTGCGTACAAGTTACTTACCTTTGACCGCGCAGCGACGAAAGTACCTGGCCTTGCGTGGTATAACCACAATGACCACGCTGATCGTAGCATGAATCATAATCAGAGCTATCTCATGTATCAATCATGTCGCAACTATCTCGTAATATAAATCATAATCTCAATTATCATAATATGAATCATAATCACAATTATCTCGTAATATGTCATAATCACAATTATCTCGTAATATAAATCATAATCTTTTCAATACACGTATCAAAATAGTGCCTGACAAAACACATGCAAAATATAGAACATAATATGTATGAAGGGTTCCAATCGTGAGATTTGTACTGCTTTCGAGCCCAACATTGTGATAACTCACAGGTAGTCCTCGTGCTAAGGTCAGGCTCAACTCTATTCAAAAATTATACGATATAACACATTCCGTGATAGGATAACCTCTCTTAACATCTATATTAACTTAGAGTATTATACCACGTCTCGCGGTTCAAAATTTACTACTCTTAACAATCTCTATCCCAGATTAAGTAGCCCAACTTCCTAAAATTCCAAACGTAACTACATTCCAACACCAACCATAAATCCACGATATTGGTCATCACTTATTACTGACCATAACTGAAATTCGCATTCTAGCGATCAAAATCAATTGCCAACTAGATAAACCATTAAATAGAACCTTCAATTCCAACGTAACTACTATACGAACTTTCTCCAAACTTTCTCAGCTTGATCTACACCCGATCCATATTCAAACCAATAACTTCTATTCCCAAAATAACTATATTAAAGTCCTCTGACTTATCCCTCACAATTTAAAGTTAACTTGAAAAGGTCAGCAAAAGTCAACCCTCGACATACATACACTTTCACAAACTTGATAATCACTTTCAATCACCTCGGAAGTACACAAGCAAACTTAGATAACAATACATTCCATAATAAGTCAAGATCTAAAAGTCAACATAAAAGTCAAACTAATAAATAATTCAACTATAGCCTCAAATAATGAGATTTGAAGATTAAAACTCCTTGCGCTTTTTTGATAATCTTAAGATGGGAAAGCAAAGATTTGAGGGTTAAAGTTCGGCGAGGGAACTGCAAGAAGATAGAAAGAAAAATCAAAGGTTGGAGCTTTCTTGCATGGTGGTTCGGCCACCTTGAGAGAAAAGGAGAAGATAAGATTTTGTTTTTGATGAAATGATGATAAGTATGAAGACTTAGTGGTGGTAGGTGAACATTTAAGTGGAGTTTAGGTCTCGTTTGGTTCACAATTTGACTTCTCCAACACCGGTTTAACAACATAATTCGAACCACTGGAAGTCGAGGATTAAATCTACATTCTCAAAATATCCATTGCTCGTTCAACCCCATACATATCATTATTCGATTTAAAATTTTAACTTTAGCAGTAAAACACTCAACAGAACTTAACTAAAATCATAAATAAAATAATGTAGCAGACAGGTTGTTTAGATCTCCCACCTAATAAAATTCGTCCTCGAAATTTACTCAACCTTCAGCGCCCGTTTACGACTCGTTTACTCATCCTCATAGAAATTCACACATTACACATATTATAGCCACAGTTTAGAACTTCCTTCTATTTCGAAGGATATGGATAAAGACTTAGAGCATCCTCTACCCCGTTCCCACGTAACTTCTATGGTAGGCGATTCCTTGTAGCCTTCTTAAATCCATACACCTTTATTTTGCAACACTTTTTCCTTACGATCAAAAATTTTCACGGTTTCTCTTCCTCGCACGTAAGGTCCTCTCAAAACTCCGTTGGTTATGACACTGAATATGGGATTAAATGCAGGGATATACTTCCTCGAACATGACACATGAAGGCGTTAGCAATTACGTCCAGTGCAGCGGCGACACTAAGCGATAGGCCGCGGACCCAGCTACGCCCAAAATCTCATACGGACCCGATATATAGGTGGACTCAGCTTCTTTTCTTCCCGAATCTGATTAACGCTTTCCAGGGGATATTCTCAAGATACTATCGCCCATTTCAAAGCGTTGATTAAATCCATACTTGACGATCACATACATCTTTGTCTATCTTTGCGCCGGCTTTAGAATATTTGTTGTATCAATTTATTCTCTCCACCGACCCTTCCACCGGCTCCAGAACCGTATATTTTTCTATCCCGACCTCGTTTCAACAAGCTGAGTCATTTCTTGGTACCACGCCTCGAAATGGTGCCATCTCTAATCTTGGCGGGAAGCGTATTGACCACAAACTCCATTTTTAGGCGATTAAGTAAATCAATTTCGGAAAAGTTCAACACACGGGTATGACGTATCCTCGATATTTGGTGTTTTCTCGACTACCCGTCGTACATGGATGAAATGATGTCCTCAATGTTGGATTCAACAAGTTTCACCAAGAAAATGGAAGAAAAATCAAGGTTGGGCTTACTATGGTGGTTCGGCCACCTTGAGAGAAAAGGAGAAGATAAGATTTTATTTTTGATGAAATGATGATAAGTATGAAGGCGTGAGTAGTGGTAGGTGAACATTTAAATTGAGTTTAGGTCTCTTTTTAGTTCACAATTCGCTTCTTCTGGTTTATGACATAATTGAACACGGAGTCAATTAAATCTCCCCAATGCAAAATATGTTATCGTTCAGCCGTATTATCGTTATTCGATTTAAAATTTTAACTTTGTAGTAAAACACTCAACTTGTAACTAAAATCATATTAAAATAATGCTTATACGAAGCAGTTTATTTAGAATGAAACTTAAAATTTTATAGAACCAAAAAATTATATTGGAGCGGTTTTGATGTAGAGAACTTACCCATAAATATTTCATAATTTTCTAAAGTGTCTAACTATATTAAAAACTAATTTTCTAAACTACTACGAATTAATAATGTAAACGTAAATGCATAATTTTGGTAAATTAACTTAACATTATTCAATTGTACTATATTCATAAAATATTTTGAGTTATTTTCTACTAAATTTCATAATTTTGAATTGTGGAAGGCCACTTCAAAACATTTTTTTAAAGAAGATAAAACCACAAAACATAAAAGCGGAATTTATTACCAAAAAGCGATTTCGACCTCTTGGGACACCTTTTTCAAAATCGATTCGGCGATGGAAAGATCACGGCCGCCTCCCTACGTCGGTAGAGTATACATGGGGCACGTATGTTGGTTTCATTCCATGCTTTCGTTTTGTGCGGCTAGGGTTTTTGCAAAAGGCCCAATCCGTTTTAAACCTTAATTTTAAGGTTTAGTTAATTATGGTAATTTACTATTTAGGTTTATATGGATAAATACTCCTTAAATTTAGTAAGTACAATTATCTTATTTAATTGTTTTATTTAATTCAAATTATCTCTTTGATAATTATCCTTTTAAAATATCAAATTATTTGAATGGATAAGCAAAAACATATTAACTTTATCTGAAGTACTTTATATATAATTTTAAATATGATTACTTGCAAGTAATTATATTGTTAGATACTATCTTGATATTTATTGTACTACCACCGGGGATGCATATTATATGGGGTATTATGAAACGTCCAAAATCTCCTTTCGACTCTGAGTAGGCGAATAATCTACGTGATGCGTTGTAGGGCTCCGTCGTCTCGCCACAAAGTCCGATCGCTTTCTCTTTTCGCTTCCCAATTATCTTACGCAATTTCGTCTTTTTGTTTGCTAGTCGAGTATTCGATCAAGCTACAGTCGAAATCTTATTTGCGCCAATAAACCGCCATTAACTCAGCTCCAAAAGTAATGAGATTGCTTCATTTCATTTTAATGGCTCCTTCGACTTAATGCATCAGCCACCCGTTCGCCTTTCGGGATGATACTGATGAAGCATCATAGTGATAATAAACTCCATCGCCCTTGACGCAGCAGTTCAAATCTCTACGCTGGAGGTATTCCAAACTTTGTGATCAGGTAAAAATTTGGCAAATTCGCTCATACAAATAATGCCTCCAAATCTTAAGTGCAAAAGCTTGCGAATTGCGACTAGTTCCAAATCGTGCGTCGGGTAAATTTCTTGCCATGATTTCTCGGTGTCATGATCAAGCCATACTACCATGTTGCATTATACATCAACCCAATATGAAACATCCCTTTATGTACCGACATAAATATCGTGTCCTAACGGAAGAGTCAAATCTTGGCGTGATCTAATTTCTCTTTCAACTCATTGAAGCAGTTCTGATCCTCGCTCCAAACAAATGGAACTCTCTTTACGGTCAACTTTAGTCATGGTTATTGTAATAATTGAAAAGTCATATAAATCTACGATAGTATCATTAGACCAGAAAACTTGATATTTCGGTAACACTACAGGCAGGTCGTTCCCAATTTCACATCACAACTTCAACTTTTGAGGATCGACACTTATACCTCTCCAATCAAATGACCGAGCGCACTTTTTCCAACCAAAATTCACACTTGGAAAATTTAACTACAATTCATTTTTCCTCTCAAAGTCTCAGTATGATTCTCGAAGTGTTCTTAAATTCATCTCCCTCGCTACGAATACTCTCGAGTCTCGTCAATGAGACTTACCACCACAAATTTATCAAGTAGGCCCAGACACCCGATTCATAAGGTCCATAAGCGGTCTTGAGGGCATTAAGTAAACCCAGCTTGGCGTCACCAAAACTCTAGTGCCCGTATAGCGTTCTAAATGCCGACTTGATACATCATCCTCCTTGTCCTCAGTGATTGACCTCACGAGTCAATCTTAGAAAACTCATTCGGGCATCCGCTTCAATTGATCAAGCGGTCGTCAATTCTGAGCAGCGGATATCGATTCTTAATTGTTACTTTGTTAAATTTGTTTATATGTGTCGATGCACAACCTCAGAGACCGTCCTTGCTGTATGAATAACAGCAGGAGCACCCAGAGGTGACTGGCAGTCAGGGAATGAATCACTTATCCAACAATTCGTACTATTGCGTTTTCAGCATTTAACTTTCTGCGAGAACCATTCTATAAGATTGCCATAGAAATCGAGGAGTACCGAGGAATTAATTCTATGGAAAACTCTACCATGGGAGAGTCACAGAACTCCCTCGGGGGAAGCATCAACATACTCTCTCATGACATGCACCTCCCTCGGATCGATCTTCTCACCCCACTTGTGACAACATGGGCAAGATAACCAACACATCAACACCGACATCTTATGAGGCAACTAAAGGCGAAATGAGACAAGAGGAAAATTTTCTATCACCTAGCAAGAAGATCTTAGATTTACCGGGACTAGATATTTTAAATCTTCTTAAGATGACAATCTATCACACATGATGTCTCCCAACCAATCCATCCCGAGAATAAGATCGAAATCATCCATCTGGTGGTAAATCTTTCTCGAACATTGATTTTCAATACTTATGGGACAACTTCTAGGTACCCCATCGATCTTAACACTTCCCTGACGAATTAGAATTAGAAGTGGTATAGCAGATTTCTTGAGTTATAGGAATACGTGGGAAATTTCGGAGATATGAAAGAATGAGTAGCTCGAGGTCAACAGAGACCTTTTCTTCCCGACCCACATAAATTTAAAGTACTGTTACCACCTTGGGAATCCCCGGAAGCTTTCTGCCGGGTAGCACAAATATACCTTAGTAGTTCAGCGCCACCAAGGCTAGTCAGCCCAACATTCTTATACGACTATTTCCAACTCACGCGCCAAAGCTTCCTCTACCATTTGGGCCGACCTCATGACTTCTAGCATTAGGCTCTACTATGTTTGCCTTTGGAGTAAATGTGCTAACGCTCCATACAACACTGCACTGCAGGGACAATCGGCAGCGATGTGCCACTTCACTGCGACATCGATAACATACCACGACCACATCTCGGCATTTTAAGCGACTCTGTGACCACGGTAGTTTACATGGCGAAAACACCCATTTATTCTGCCTCACACGATAACCTCTACGAAGTCCCGGACGATTAAAAAGACACAGGCACGAAGCATTAGTGATGAATTGAAATTAGTAGCGAGGGCACAGCTGACTACATGCTTGTAATGGGCGTCCGGAACCCAGACTTCCATTGGCCGCCGTGCTAGGCATCATATCTTCCTCTTTTCTCCCATGGCTAGACGCTCAGCCAAATCTATCTCTACACATAAGGCATCATTCACTAGTTCATGGAAGGTGTATAATTCTTGAGTGACAACAGCTTTAGTGCGGATCTCGAGTTCGATTTCAACTTCCACGAAAGTCTACCGATCTCTTTCCCGCAGTAGTATTCACCTCAGGAGTAGGCGGAATCGAATCTTTCTCGTAGTCATTTATATTTATGCCCCCACCCAACTTAAGCTAGATCGATTCTCTCTACAGAAGTGACATATGCGCCTTAAGACAAAAGCTCCCTGAAATAATTCCTGGCGATCCCTTGACACATGTCCGCCCGGCCCTTGATCAGGATGGGTAATACGTTCTCCCAGCAATCTCGAGGCTCCGTATGTCACATGAAATTGCGAATATGATTTCTCGACTCCCATAACTCCCGTAGGCTCCAAATATACTCTCCAGTCACCGAATGAACTCCCAATGCGAATAC
Source organism: Lithospermum erythrorhizon (assembly GCA_019722365.1). Taxonomy (NCBI): domain Eukaryota; kingdom Viridiplantae; phylum Streptophyta; class Magnoliopsida; order Boraginales; family Boraginaceae; genus Lithospermum; species Lithospermum erythrorhizon. The sequence goes on along the minus strand of JADFUC010001772.1, from coordinate 38,080 downwards.
TTGGGAGAATCGGCTCCCATGAGGAAACTTTGGCGGGTTAAAACCAGGAGCGTCAAATAACCTCACAACGACTCCAACTACGCCCGGTGGCGAATACTACGGTCTCTCGTCTCCGCCCAATATTTATCCTAGAATCCACGTGGCCCAGGCTAAATCGGCGCCTCTGATGCTATCCATATTTTACGCGACTACGGCGCCTCTGCCCTACGGCTTTCTAAGGCTCCACTTTCATTTTACACCGCTGGCTGCGCTTTCTGGCGTCATGACCCGAGCGGACCTACGTTGGTGGCGTCCCCGAGCGGTCTGAAATAACAAAACTTAAAGGAAGGATCGGACCCCTTGAAAACCCCGATATACGACCCATCTGCAACAACTATCAAGATACAGACCTTAGCTCACGTACCAAAATTATAACGACCCAACCCAGTCGGCCAGGATTTGAATCGTGCTTGCTTGACCATACCTCGAAATTAAATGCATACCGAGGTTGGAGTCGTCAAATCAACACAACATATCGAGTCCTGTCCGATTAACGTACGAAAAACCTATTTAAAAAAAACCCATAGAACCTGACAGTTTGATAAAAATAAAATAGTTTGAAAACTGAAAACATTGTTTAACAATTTTTAACCATCGTGGCATTTGTGACCCCGAAACATATGCGCCAGCGATCAAATCACAAAATATATTACAAATTAACATCTCAAATCCAAAAGTAATGAAAAAAGAGGGCTGAGAGGATCACGCCGCCCTTTCTCGCCTAAAGTCACCGGACTTTTCGCAGCTCAATTTGCTTTCAAAAAAGGCACTGTCGACTGAAGGTGGGAAAGGGGTAGGCATTTCGGCAATTTTAGTGAAGCAGATGCATGGATGGTAACTTACCCATGTCCGAAAGAAGCATACAGTACGGGATAAATACATACATATACATATATATATACATCGGTCCTTAGCAATAGGATGGGAAATACAGTTATACAAATATAAATACATAAAATGTCATCTATTCAGAGACATCTAACAGATACTCATCGAAATAAAGCGGCGCCTCGTCTGAGGAACTTCGACTTACGTGGCTGCTTGGAGCCATATTTGGCATCAGAACCAAACTAAATTCACTGACACATTAATATCACAATCTGATTATGAATACAAAATGACACCCTGACACATAATAGATAACAATTCATCCTTTTCGTGACTCACCATGAACATAGCTGCTTAACATAGATATAACAATTCATCCTTTTCGGCTCGCCACTTTGAACACCAACAACAACATAACTTATATAGCAATTCATCTTTTCTGTTCGCCTTGAACACCAACAACAACATATATAATAAATCGTCTTTTTCGTGACTCACCATGAACACCCATCGTCCTGGACATCCCGCAAGCTTTACGTACAATGTCAGCACACGCAGCAAACCTGTGATAGTTTCAAATAGCACCTATAACACCGCAATACAACCGTCATTTACCAAAACACTTTCAGCAGGAGATACACTCCCAAATACTTCCACCAGCGCACACTCCCATGAATACGGGAATACATAAACATAGACATACTCAAAAATTTACACTACAAAATAATTATGCTCAAACATAAATACCACTCAACTGACGCACCATAAATCATCTGAGTGAAATTTCTGAGTCCAACGACTATACACGGATAGGTACATAATACGGATACATTATCGCGATCAATTTACCATACACAACACCCAAACATAAATAAGTTAACAAGCGGTGATAAATCCCGCTTTTATTGATTATAATATGTACAATGATCGATCGTCCTCAGCGTTCCTGGCGTCAGTCGAGACGCCGACACATTACAAAATAACATCACAACTCGTAATCATTTAACCCCTTTTTATCCCAATTTAAGTACCATTCTTTTAACCCATTTTAGTTATAAATTTATAGTTTACGTAAAGGTTACCAGTTAAGTTTCAATAGCAATTTCGATGGCATTCTACATTACTTTGGGACTAAATTCGATAACCATCCTATACCTTATTCGAACTCCCAAACATTTCCCGGCCAATTTCAATGGTTCCAATTTCACCGCCCCTCCCGATCAATTTATCCATAACTCACCGACCCCAAATCACTAGTTCGTTTACTACCCAAAAATCCACTCACGATTAATTTCACCTATTTGTTCCCTGACACTTATAATTCACGTTGTATCCCAAACAATCACAATCATGGTCATTAACTTATTTACATTAGCATTTTACATTTTTAGAAAATCAACCACGATGCTTTGAAATTCATTTCCATATTACATAATTTATCGATCATTATCAATTCCTATATTACAATTTAGGCCTAGGTAATAATTCTATTCAATAATTTATCCAAATCCAAGTCATCCCCAGAAATTCCAAAAAAGTCAAGCGTCTGCTTCCCAAAATTTCACGTAAATGTCAATATTTTGTCAGGGAATAAACTGTCCCCATAGCAAAGAATCGGTGGGGCAATAAAATTCAAAATCACAAAAGTCAACAAAGTCGAGTTGGAGATTTCACAAATGCTCAAAATATCTTTTTACGCAGCAGCGGGGATGATGAGGAGAAAGCTTCTCAAGATTTTTTTAGGCTCAGCTTGTGAATTGAGGAAGAAATTTGAGAAAGAAAAATAAAGAATTAAGGCTGTCGGCTCTCTTCTTCTGTTGGAAGGCAGCGAGGAGCAAAATGGATTTGGGTCTCTTGGGCTTATTGGGTATCAAATGGGTTGGTAGTTGGGTTGGGCCCCAAAAGCCTGACGGTGGAAATCCGGACTCTAATTCACTGTGCTACCGTTTTAACGTGTCAGACAACTAATTTCGAACATAAACATTCACGAACACATAAAATAATTAGTGGTTTCCAATTTCGGCGGAAATAAATTAATAAATTTCATATTTTAGTTTATTTTTTATTAACAGGATCATACCGGTTATTACATTAACAACACATATCTTTTTTTGAGAGTCACTAATCGATGGATACAATAACAAATATATTTTGCTAACATTAGCAAAACTCTACATTCCGTCATGGTGTTCAATGACACATCCAACAAAACAAAAAGGCAGGCGAATACAAATCCACTGAATAATACAACCCAAGGATATCTGAGAAATCAAAAATACAACGTAGGGATATTATGTGATCCAGACCCTGATGAAATACAACACCGCGAGTCTAGGATACATACAATTCGACAATAAGTGGAAATGGTACGATGGGGACTTCTGTACATGGCATACCGCCTATGATCTTCCTTGACTCTCCATCTGGATCCTCGGCCACCTCGACGATCGCTCCCAGAGACCTAGGCATAAAGAAAACGCCCGCCCGTAGGGAAAAGGGAAGTCGGTATTAAGCAGTGAATACAAATACCACGGACTTTAGCCAATCACGTATAATCGTGCTTATATATATAACGTATGTATATACATTAACTAGGCTTACATAATGAATAAGTGTCATAATCATAGAGTTCTCTTATACGATATCACATAATACTGAGACTTATAACCGACGACAATGCATATTCATCTAAAGGAAACAAATCTCGACACACAAAAAGTCATCAAAGTATTGAATAAAGAGAAATCCGCGCCTCCATAAAATAGTAAGAAAACAAATGAGGAATCCACTCCACAAATAACCAACAAATGAGAATTCCACCTCCACAAATAATACACATATAGAGAATCCACCTCCACAAATAACGAGATAGAGGTCTCACTTCTCCGTCGCCGTCAGCTGCAATACCGATATGGATATCGCGCTGAGCACTCCGAATCCACGGGGCTACCCGGTCGATATAAATACAGCGCTGAGCCTTACTCCCGGTCGAGTCACATTTACTCACAAATAACAAACAAATCCAATCAAAATACACCTACACTGAAATTACACACACACACATTACGACCGCGCCGCAGTACATACGGCACACCGCGTGGTATAACCCTGATAATATCAGCGATCTCGTAGCATGAGATCATAATCCTGGCCCCATCTCGTAGCATATCAATCATAATCACATCTCGTAATATAAATCATAATCTCCAATTATCTCGTAATATGAATCATAATCACCATTATCGTAATATAAATCGTAATCACAATTATCTCGTAATATAAATCATAATCACTTTCGATACAACATCCAAAATAGTCCAATGACAAAACACATGCAAACTATAGAACATAATATATATGAAGGGTTCAGTACATTGAGATTTGGCTTTTCGCCTCGAGCCAAAGCAATAATAAAATAACTACAGGTAGTCCTGCGTGCTGGAGTCGAGGCACCGACTCACATTCAAGAAATTATACATTATAACACGTTCCGTGAGGACCAACACTCTCTTAACATCTATATAAACCCCAAAGTATTATACCGAGCTTCTACATGATTCAAATTTACTACTCTTAACAATCATCCCTATCCCGTGATTGATATACATTTCTAAAATTCCAACGTAACTACATTCTACCTACTTCATAAATCGATATTAGGTGCGTCAACTTTTATTACCCCAAATATAACACTTTGTCAGCATTCTAACCAATCCAGCAAATCGATTGTCAACTAGATAAACCATTAAATTGACCTCCGATTCAAAGAATAACTACTATCACGAACTTTCTCAAACTTTCTCCTTCAATCTGATCATATCGAACTGATACTTATTCCCAGAAATAACTATATTAAAGTCCTCAACCTCTCTTACAATTAAAGTTAACTTGAAAAGAGGTCAACAAGTCAACCATCAACATACACCACTTTAAACTTGATAATCACTCCAGAAGTCACCTCAATCCCCCAAGCAAACTTGAATAGCATTTCTATTCCATAATAAAGTCAAGATACAAAGTCAACACAAAAGTCAAACTAGTAAATAGTCAACTATAGCCTCAAATAATGAGATTTGAAGATTAAAACTCATACCTTTGATAATCTTAAGATGGGGAGCAAGATTTGAGGGTTGGATTCAACAAGTTTCACCAAGAAAATGGAAGAAAAATCAAGGTTGGACTTACTAGGGTGGTTCGGCCACCTTGAGAGCAAAGGAGAAGATAAGATTTTGTGTGTTTTGATGAAATGGTTGATATGATGATAAGTATGAAGAGTTAGTGGTGGTAGGTGAACATTTAAGTGGAGTTTAGGTCTCGTTTGGTTCCGCAATTTAAACACCAATACCGATTTTAACGACTTTGGAAATTCGAACACGAGTCAAAATTCCAAATCTCCCATTCTCAAAATATGTTATCGTTGACCCATATTATCATTATTCGATTTAAAATTTTAACTTTAACGTAAACACCGACTTCGGCAACTAAAATCATATTAAAATAGTAGCTCTGAAGCAGGTTATTTCGATGCTTAAACTTAAAATTTTATAGAATAAAAAATTATTAGACGGTTTTTGATGTAGAGAACGCCCGTAAATATTTCATAATTTTCTAAAGTCTAACTATATTAAACAATTTTCTAAACTCACTAAATTAATAATGTAAGCGTAAATGCATAATTTTGGTAAATTAACTTAACATTATTCCAATTGTATATATTCATAAATATTTTGAAGTTATTTTCTACAAAGATTTCATAATTTTTAATTATTGGAAGGCACTCAAAGATTTTTAAAGAAGATAAAACAAAACATAAGCTGGAATTTATTGCAAAAATAATGATTCGACCTCTTTCGGACACTTTTGCGTCGGTTCGGTGGCGATGGAAAGATCTGACCACCTCCTACGTCGGTAGAGGCGGCGTGTCTATGGGAGCACGTATGTTGGTTTTCGTCCATTACTGCGTTTTGTGCGAAATTTAGGATTTTTTGGCTATAGCCCCGATCCGTTTTAAACTCTAATTTTAGGGTTTTAAGATTAATTATGGTAATTTACTATTTGGGGTTTTATGGATAAAATATCACCCTTTAAATTTGGTAATTACAATTATCTTATTTAATTGATATTTTATTTAATTCGAAATTATCTCTTTTTTGATAATTATCCTTTTAATATCAAATTATTTGAATGGATAAATAAACATAGTAACTTTATACAGTACTTTATATATAATTTTAAATATGATTACTTGCAAGTAATTATATATTGTTAGATATATGTAATATTTATTGTAATAATTATTGAGCAGCACGTGTTAATATATATATATATATATATATATATATATATATTAATTTTTAATTATATATTTTTACATATGATGAGCATGATAATTTGTTTACATTGTCACGTATTTATAAATCCATGAAATGTGATTTATTTATTGTCAAATATATTTTTATTGGAATAGAAAGGAGGTCAGATATGACCTTTTTATATTTATTTTAAATACGATGCGAAAGCGTTTATACGTTGTAAGCGACGGTTAGTCGTATTTTAAATTTTGTGTTTATTTTTCTATATACCCTATTTTGTGTCTTGTCTAAGTTGGGATAGTATTAGAATTTATGTTTACCACGTAGAGCATTTTAGATGTAATGACCTCCCAACATCACCATGACACTTGGATAGCTTGAAAGTTTCCAAATGTTGAAGATCTGAAGCTAGCAGTTAGTTTAAGTGTGTAATAGATAGTATTTGCTTAGGGTCATTATCATATCTACTACGTATGTATTGTTGGTTTTATTTTCTACTTGATGTGCGTATTTACTTGAATATGTGCAATTATACATGGTAAATGAACAACTAAATAATAGTTAATCTCACTTAGATTATAGCAAGGAATAAGTATCAAGTCGATTTTCAAGTTAACTAATCCACGTCAGCCCCAGGCATTGTGATGGAAAGATATTCTGATGTTGTGTTTAGTATGACAATAGATAAATGTTAGTGATTTCCACTAATGTTGTAGGATTTCGAGATGATCGTTCAAGTAACATATTGGTAAAATTGGTGGCTTAATCGGAGATTTCCACTAATATTTGTGGGCTCGGTGATACGATCTCGGGTAGGATCACATTAGGTATGCTACCCCGGCCCAGTATGTCGTACATAATTGGTTAGAAGTTAACCTACCATTGTATTGGAATTCCAAAATGTATGCGAATTGTTTAGTTTGGATTAACCACAGCGGATGCTTGGCTACATACACATTTTGTGATTTAATTATGGATATAATATGTATAATTCATTTATGATTGGAAGACCTTATTCTTTGTTTGTTCAAAAGTTAAGACTTGTGGTAATATATTTTACACTTGTTAACACAAATTTCCTTAATTAAGCCATTGAAGATGGTTATGTACTAATAAAAGATAGGTAATAAATACCACAATTATTTAAGACATGATTTAATCGTAGCACGTTGGTGAATTAAAAGGTTCAAATCAGCGTCACGTGATATAATTGAGAGATAATTAGCTTTTTATCTTAATTAAAGGTGATGATGATATGAAGACTAATATGTTATATTTTATCTTAGCCACCATACAAGTCTTAAATAATTGATTTAATATCTTTTATAACTAAATGAGAACACTATTGGATGATCTTGAGTGTTTTGTATCTACATCTCAGGACATGTCATTGATATTTAGTTTTACTAACATGATGAATTTGGTTCATGAATTGTGATGAAAAATAAGCTATGATTTAGAACCAATGAATAATATTGTCTACCTAGTTCTCGTATCACTTGTAAAGTTGAGTGCCGCGAGAAGAACTACAATTTGAGTTAATGATTAACCGTTATTTCAAACAGTAAGTGCGAAAAGAAGGACATTAAACACACTTAAGAAATACAAAGGAGTTCGATAGAACCCATGCTTCAATAATTTGTTATTAAAGCGAAATTTTGTGGCTAAGCTGCCCGATTCTTTGGGCGGTACAGCTTCACATGGTTTCAAATCATGGATATGAGCCAAGTATAGTAGTAGCCGGAAGACAAGACACAAAGAAAGATAAGTGAGCCCTTGTGTAATGTTAGGTGACTATATTATAAGAGCACACAGTTTAAATCCTCCATCTAGCGGTTGCGATTTCGCCTTATTTCTTTGGACTTGCGTAGTAAACTTGAATGTCATATTTGTATATGGATACACACACATTTCCGTACGTAGCCAGTGATTAACCCCGATTGAAGGAATGTTATTCTACTCTTTCTTCCCAAGACATGATATTTGAATAACAAAACACTTAGCGATACTTGTTAAATATGACTTGTATAACTTTGAGTTCAATCTTGCATAGATGAATTAAGTCCTTTCTTGCTAGACTTAGTGGGACATTCGTTATCTTGATTTAATTTGTATGTTCACATCTGAGTTAAGCAAGGATATAAGTCATTTGATACGTCAAAATTGATAAGACTATGGGAAGGGTCGCTACAAATACTATCAAGTGAAAATAAATATATGACTTGAATGTATCAGTGGCTCCTTGGGAGATCGATCAATGTCAAGATCTTTTGGTTGATACAAATATTATGTGAGAATTCCTAGTTCATTGTTGGCCTTAAATGAAAAGATGCGGTAGCGATATGAATAAATACTCAGTGAATGACTTTAGGTCATTTAAGTGAAATAGAAGCTGGAATACATGAGTTAATGCGAAACTTCTTGGACTTACCTTCTAGATGGTGATTCGTGAGGAAGATGGTAATGTATTTTCATTAAATGAGCAAATAAGTCATGAATGAATTTAACCAAGCGCTTGGTTTCTACATATAAAACATATTCATTCAGTTGTTATGTTCATGTCTATTTCAAACGTTTCCTATTGTTATACCACGTGTTGTAACATGTGTGTTTAAGTAAGTGGTCCAAGGAATGTTCCTAAGTAATGATCAATGATGATGGATACTTGACATTGTCGTTGGAACTCCACATCTTAAACGAATATGAAGAAATTGATTATATTGCTACTATCAAGTTATAACTTACTTGAGATTGAGTATAATGGAGTTAGAATTTTCATCTTGATATTTGAATGAAATCAAGAAGGTCAAGAGTGAAGATGAACATTGAGTTCGTTAAAGGTTAGTGGGGCGTAATTGCGGATATTACTCGTGGCGTTGGTACTAAAGGAATCCCGCACAACTTCAAAGGTATGATAGTGAATTGATTCTTGTACATCTGTGAGCTCAAATGCATATATGTGACACATGATATATGAGTCACATGACATATATAAGCTTACGTGACATTTTTGCTTGTCGAGCTATGGTTGTCGTGAAGCTTGAGGTCGTTAAATTGTAATGGGCGTATTCTCTTATTAACAAGGCAACTCTTTTGTGGGGAGATACATTCCGCTGAAATGGAACTACCGGCTTGAGTGAAAAGTGGTTGGAACATTACGTGGTTATAGGATTCATTGTATGTCATGTGGGATCATATGTTATACCACCAGCGACCATGGCATGCTTGATTCACAGCCAATAGTGATTATGGGGGTTTTACTAAAGTTATATTCGCGGGTTTGGAAATACGCTTTGTAGTAACTTTAGAGGCATAGGTAACTCGATTTTAAGGTATGGATCGGGTTGTTGACGCTTCACGTATGATTGAATGTGAAAATAGTGCCATGGATATTTTCTAATGTTGAACACTACTAGAGGCACTACTCTTGGTGTTCAAGATTTGGGGTCGCCCAGGTTCTTAAGTGAAATATTTGATAACTGTAGTTTTCGATGACTTGTCTGCAAGTCTCGATCACAATAGTGGTTAGTTCTATAATCACCTAAGAGATCCTATTAATATATGGTTGATTAAGTTTAATCGAGTTGTGCATATGAATTTACTTAATGGGCTTGTTAGGATTTTTGTAATTACTTTTATTAGAAGACTTTCGGCGCGAATGGAGGATCATGGGATGATCAAGCAGAAGAGTATGAGGCGAGACTTAGAATAGTTAGCTAGTTACAGTTTTGTTTTTAAATTATATCATGACTCTTGAATCTCACTTGTGATTTTTTTAGCATTTGTGGCGAATATATATATATATATATATATATATATATATATATATATATATATATATATATATATATATATGTCGACATGTTAATATTGAATCTCGTCGGTGATTAAAATTAAGCATTATTTGCCATATAAATTTTAAAATTGAAAGTTATTTTATAGTTACGAGATGCACACCATGTTGGTGGACATGATAGGCCCATTTGATTGTGGAATGGGTAGCTCGTGATTCATTTCCACCACGTTGAGGCTTCGGTGTGCTTGAGAATTAAATTGGTAGAATTGATTGTAATCGTGATCTCCAATAACGTTTTGGGCTTACTTGCATAGGGATTCTTATGGGTTGGTTCGACCATGGTAGTAAAAAAGTTGTGATATTTTCAGTTAGCGTGTGAACACCTTTATGCTTTGAAATTCGAATGTTAAATCTTCGCTAATATCCATATATTGTTTGACAATGCTTTCTTGATATAGTAAAGAGATAAGGATGGCCTTAAAGAAGAAAAAGATGATGTTTAGATGTCCAGTAATGTATGTTTGTCAACATGGAGCGAGGTCTTCGGACTTCAGTCGAAAGGTCAAGGCGTATGACATATGCCCAGATAGCAAGGAATTATTCAAAAAGGAAGCGGAAAGGAGAAAATATGACATTATTTGTGTTCTCATGACTACAAGTAGGTAATTGACAACTGCAGACAGCAAGAATGCACATGTCATTAAATTGATTGGCTTGGTGGAAAGTCGAGTTTCATAGGGGCCCATTTGAAAGATATCATCCTTTTGACAAAAAAAAAGTTGTTATTTGACCCAAAAAACAAAAATTAGAAGGGTGCTAAAACAAGTTCGGTTAGAAGGTTATAGTTTTCCAAATTTCTCTGGATGCTTTAGAAAGCGAAATGCGGTTTATACGATACATATTTCTCATGAAAAATTAATGAAAACATAAGTGCTGGCAGCAGCCTGCAATTGATGCGCCCTCGAGATTGGAGTAGATTTATCAACTGTATATACGAGTCACCGTACGATGGTTGACGCAAAATACTTTTGTTTGAAAACGATAAGCATTGATTTGATAAAAAAGTGAAATGGTTCAAAAATTCAAAATATTTTCATCTGAGTCTAACCGTCGTGGCGTCTTTGATCGAATCCCAACCTTCCTTAATATTACCAAGTCCAAAATACTCCATAAAACAGTTTATAAATTTTCAACTCCAAAACAAAACTCGAAATCTGATTACATCGAAAATAAGTGGGAAGAAAAAGGTATGCCGAGGATCTGTCACGAATCTCTGTAATAACTTAGTTCGGTTAATTTCGATAATAATATTAATTTGTAAATTTGTTGGGCAGATCACGTTTATAATTTGAAGTAGTAATGAGGTCGGGGAACAATTCGAGTAAAGAAAGGATTAGATCGTTAGAATGGATTCGATAACTTCGATTCGGTTAAACAGGGCACAAACTCTGTCGCGGATTTTTCAAAACAGGTGTTAAATCAAATGCATATCGTACACTATTCACACAAAATATCACAAATCATCCACTCTCCGTTTTAGAGCTTTGGCCGGGGAATCACTTTGAGCTCAAAGACACAAGATTTTTTCTTCCATTTCTTCATTTTGTTGCTAATAAAGAACCTCGAGTTGATTATTAAGGCTTTCCAACATCGTTCCCTACGAATTTGAGGTAAGAAAATAGAGTTTTGGTTGATTTTTGAGGGTTGACTTTCGGTTGACTTTTGACATAACTTAATTTTATGATGAATCTTAGTTTGTTATGGGTTCTATGATGTATATAAGTGATTAATTCATGATTTAGAGGTTGTTTGAGGATGTTACATGGATGAGTTGACTTTTAGGTTTTAGTTGACTTTCTTGGTTGATATTTTCTAAAACTTTAAATCTTAGTAGGAAGTTTAGTGGGACCTTATTGTAGCTATTGTGAGGTTAAATTGTGATTTAAAATTAATTAATGGAAGTTAGGTTGAAAAAAGTGTGATTGTAAAGTTGAGTTATAGTGATATTTTGGAGTATAGGTTATTAATTATGAGAACTTGAAGGTTAAATATAATGACTTATAATTTGATGAAATGTTAAAATAATAAGGTGGAATTAGCGGAATCGGTGGGTGGTGTCGGCCAGGGATTGATAGTCGTTGTTTTATCACGGGTCATTTAGGCCCAGTTGAAATAGTTCCACTAAGAGTTGGTAGCGTGTCTTCTAGAATTGGTATTGTAGTAGGTTTTGATTATACTTTACGGGTGTTTTGTTAGGCGTTGATCGTGGTGAGGTAGTTCTGAAGTGATTGTGTTATGAAGGTTTTTGTGGTAGCCTTCATGAGGAGGTGATCTTTGTCTCGCGAAGATTGATTGCAGTGCGTACTTACTTTTAAATTATTGAACATGTTATTATGATTATGTGAGAATGATATACATGTCATTGTGTTATGAGTACATGAGTATGTATGATTCATTTGTGTGAGCCATGATATGATTATGTCGTCATATTCTGCGGCGTGGAAGATTGCTGGAGGTAAGTAACAACTTGAACTCCCAACTATATTCGATTTCTACGGCCTTGTTGGCTATTATTTCTATGACCTTGTCGGTTGTGTTTACGAAGTTACGATTGTGAGGGCATTTTTAGGCGTATTGGCTTGGATATTGTTTGGGAGTAAGTAGTTGGTTATTGAGATGTGATGGTTAGAGTTATGAGTGACTTGAGGTGACTTGAGTATCGAGGGGTTTGACCTATGTTGGGATGATTAGGGGTTAGGTGACTCTCGCTTCGCTTCCCACTTGAGGATATGAGGCCTTGATTGGCCTTATACTTGATTATAAAGTGCGGTGGGAGATCTATTGTCAACTTTGCTATGTGCATTGTTGATGTTGGCCTTATACTTTGGTACTTAATATGCGGTGGGAGATCTATTATCACTGTATGTGCATTGTTGGTATTGGTCTTATACTTTGGTATAAGTGCGGTGTGAATCTATTGTCGCTTCTTTATGGGCATTGTTGATGTTGGCCTTGCCACTACGGTATAAGTGCGGTGGTTAATGCTTGATTATCCATTCCTGGCGGGTAGGCGGATTGAGTATATGCGCATTAGAATTGGTATATTTGTGGAATATGAGAGATAGAAGTTGATGCATTGATTATAGTCGTTGTTGTGTCTATGATTTCATTAAAGATTGTTTGTGTGTCTTATTGAGACCTAATATATTTAACATGTTATCTTTGAGATCTTCTTTGGAATCTTATTGTATAGTATGAGTGATCCCCGGATATATATATACTTAATTTTATTCATGTTGGGCTATTATACTATTAATACACATTTAGATTCAGTATAGTAGTTCGCACTTGTGTTAAGTGTTAAGAAGCTAAGCCGCGACTTACACCCCCACTTGTCGCTATGGGCGGCATTTTCATTTATTACCCGAGTTGATAGGCGATTGAGCCCGAAGGTTGTTTGAAGATTTGTTCAGTGGCTAGGTGAAACATCAGAGTGGCTTAGGACCTCAGATCTCGTCTTGATGTGTTGTCAAGCATTTTGATTGTTGTACTTTATTTTCAAACTTTAGCATAGTCGACAGTATTTAATTTTTGAATCACAGTGTTATTCTCCGTTCGCCCAGCCTTGCGGCATTACTGTCTTTTTGGGATATGTTGTATATATATATGGAGTTGGTTGGTTAGATATCACCTGATGGATTGTAAATTTTAAGCGGTATTATTTTTGAGAATAGTGTGGAAATCAAATTTTGGATGAAGCAGTAGTTTTTTAAACTGAAATTAAATTAAATCGGTTTGGTGACTCTGTGGTGTTCCACAGTTATAATGATTCTCGCCTTAGGCGGCCGACACAGAGCGAATCGTTACAGTCTAAGTAAACAAACGTACACCCCCACGAACTAAACCGCTTCAAATGGCACTGTCAATCGAAGAAGGTTGGAAGGAGTAAACTCAACTGACTTAGTGAAGCCGTATCACAGAGGTGGTAACTTTGCTCAATATAGGCGTAAGCGATAAATGCTATATATATATAAAATAAAGAATAAACCAAATATTCATAGCGTCACGTAATAATACTGCATCCATCAACATATACACATTTTGAGAGGACTCATATGTTGACCCGCAGTATATCCGGAGATAGCATATCGTGATCAAGCGACAAAACGACACTTTAAATTCAATCACAGCGGTTACTCTGTAATATGATATAACAAACTCTTGAAAACAAGACCATGACATTTATCAACATTCGGGCGTAGTGACATCACCCAAATGTCAACACAATGAAATGATGCATACAATAAGCGTATCAGACATTTATACTAATATCATTGCCGCTTCGGCGGAGCTCACCACGTATAACACAATATAATATCTTAATATCCTTTTGGCTCGCGCCCGATCACCCTATGATATCACAAAACACACCCGCATCCACACAAGCGACCTACAATGCAGAGCTCAAGCGTACCCCACATCCTAATATGGTGTATTGCTATATGAAACAGCGTGACCCAATGACAACTGTCGCGCCAAACATACCAGCGCTGACAAAACACAACCACATACGACTCAATCAACATCACAACAACTAACAACTTCGGATAGAACAACGATCACACAACAATCGAATATAGCACTCATATATACTGTTACAACAATTCCATATAGAACCTACTACCATAATGTATCTACTTGACCGTCCATATAACTTCAGCGTTCACAATTTCACAAAATTACGCTATCATATAAGTTCATAACACAATTATATAGTCAAAAAAAAATATCTATTTGCAAGTACTTCACTCAAGCGTAAATAATATTATAAATGAGTGATAAATCCTCCACTAACTGGCTAGTACCACTAGTGCGAGGATGATAGATCCATGAAGCCTTTCCAGCGTTAAAAAGTCTAAACAAAACCACCCAGAAATACACGATTATTATGACTTAGATTATAAACTCTCTTTGCTGCTTTTGGTACCCATTAGCCACTTTGGTGAAATATTACTAAGTTAATCTTAAATGATAAACTAAGCGACAAATTTCAACTAACCCACAGAAACTCTGACTTTTAAACCTCGCTATCAGTACTAACACTTTTAAACAATTTTAATCAACAAAATATCGACTTTTACATGAGTAAACGAATTAACAGCATACAATCCCAAAATTTATTTACTACTCAAATCTAATAAACTAATTTCAACATATTCATCCAACAACCTATAAATCACAATTTCCACCTAAACAACTATAATAATCAAGATCAGAACATACTTATATCATTTTAAAAGCGTTTTGAAAAAGTCAAACCGAAGTCAACTTCGAGAATCAACTCATTATCACAAAGCAAACTTCTATATAAAAATCGATTATTATAAATGCATCTTTTATAATCTAGCAGCTTCAGATAATAATCATATCTGATATTAAACCACAAAACCGAAGTCAACTAAATCCCAAAAGAGTTAGCGTCTATAGCGTCTGGGGTACTCGTCGAATCTTTAATTTCAGCTCGAGAACAAGCAATCTAAAGCCCAAGAATCAATTATAGCAATAAAATTGAAATACACCAAAGTCAACCGTTGAAATAAAAATCTGAGAAAAGTTTCGACCTTTTTGAATCGAAGAGGATGATGAGGGAAGCTACCAAAATTTGAGAAATGGCTCGCTTGAATGGAGAAAAATCGAAGAAATAAAATCAGCCCAGGGGGAAGGTCGCGACTAGAGGCGAGAGAGATAGGGTTTTCTTTTCTTTTTGTTTTATTTTATCCCACTCTTAAAGGCTTGTTTGGTATGTGGGAAAGATGAGGAAAAACGAGTTTGTGCGAATAGAAAAAGAAAATTAGGCCGTTTAATTCAAGCGATACCTCTCGATTCAACTTCACCTCCAACTATAAATTTCCGACATCAACATTTGCTCATTGCATGAAATATAAAATGGTTTGAATTTTCGTTATCGATTTAATAAGCTCGCGTTTTAATTTATTAATTAGCAGTGGATTCTGGAATTTACACGTAAAAGGTACTACACATATCACATGAAAGCGACCCATTCAATTATCTCAGTACATTACATAAGAATTTTCAACTCATATCACATGAAAATAACTCAAATGGGAAAATGTAGTAGCAACTCCTACGGAAAAATGATGTCCATATCCAACTGATAACAAAGGGTGGCCGACAGCAAAACTAAAGACTTGAGGGTTGAACATATATGATCTTTCTGTAAGCTTGATCATCACAAACACTGTTGCAGCCTCGTTCAGCAGCTTAAAAGCGCCTTGGCCTTTCTTCAGCAACGTTTACTCGAATAGTTCTCCCATCCAAAGACTGAAAATAAAACATTAGATAAGAGTTCATGGAAACCTCAATCGTAAAAACATCAACCAGAGTTAATGACAGCAATTTCAACCAATATTTTTCTCAAGTTGCAGGTCATTGCTCATTAATAAGTTACCTGGCCATCAAGATTTGCAATAGCATCATTCTGATCAGATTCACTAGCCATTCTTACAAAGCCAAAGCCCCGTGATCTCCCACTTTCCCGATCATAAACCACCCTTGCATCTACAACTTTCCCGTGTTCACTGAAAATCTGTTCAAGGCGAGAATTGTCCACATCCCAGGGCAGGTTACCAACATAGATTCTGAA
The DNA here is from genome assembly GCA_019722365.1 of Lithospermum erythrorhizon. Lineage (NCBI taxonomy): Eukaryota > Viridiplantae > Streptophyta > Magnoliopsida > Boraginales > Boraginaceae > Lithospermum > Lithospermum erythrorhizon. The sequence goes on along the minus strand of JADFUC010001772.1, from coordinate 21,441 downwards.
AGAAGGTTCAAACTCTCTAGGAGCACGCTCTGGCCGTGATCCTCTTGGAGCAGCCTTGTTAACAGTCAACAACCTCCCGTTCAAATCATATCCAACAAAAAGAAAATCTCATTTCAGAGTAATCAAACAAGCCACAAGCCACGTAGTACATTATAATTATGAGATTGGATGTTTAAAAGCAACATCACACACTTGAACAAGTCAAATGACTTTAAAGCTGATGAAGCTCCGTTCATGAAATAGATCGAGAAATCACTCTATTAAATAGTAAGTAGTTACATTGGATTAAAATGAACACCTTTTGCACGCCCAAGAGAGTTGTACACTTTACAGATACACTGATGGAAAAAAAAGACATCACTAGCTGCCTAAGCAAAAACTTAAGATACAAAATATAAAGTAAAACCAGATTTATCAGCAAGTGCCTTATTTGGGGTTCCTTTTCAACCGAAAGGCATTCAACTACTTGACCAGATATCAGAGAGATGAGATGACATTAAGTATGGCATCATACTGTATATTAATTTAGACTACAAAATAGAAGAGAAGCACAATAGAAAATGAGGAATAGGCATAACTCTTGTTGAGTCATATGTTTTTGTTGCTAACACATGCAGAAGTTAAGCCGCAACATCAGAAGGAAAGGGCCAAAATTACACAGAACCAACAAAGTCACCTAATAGACAAACTACATGCAGAATAGGATTTGCATTTTACATGCAAACCAAAATGAGAACAGATTTAGTCATCAATATTACCAGTTACAGTCTATTCAGATCAAAGAATAAAGCAACAGCATATTCAAAGCTAGAAAATACTCGGGCCATTCGTCACATTCTGACCTTAATAATAGAGTTTGGATCTCAGGGAAAATGACAAGAGAAGCTGCAATAATTTATATATAGAGACTAATAGACATGCACAAAGTCATCAGCTCCAGTTATTGTTGTAATGTCAAATGTACATATGAGAAGCCATTTAGCAAAGGAATGTTCGGGACTGGTGAAGACCATCTTTCGGTGTTGCCATTTGGTAAAGGAATCTTGGATTGGTGAAGACCATCTTTCGGTGTTGGAAAATAGACTCGATCTAGTGCTGGGTCGGATGGAAAACAAGGACCGACCCATGACCTAACCTCTCCTGGAAAACTGCTTGGAAATCGCTTGGGCCTTGCACCAGGTAATGCAGGTCCCGACCCAAGACCCAATGCGGCGAAATTATGAGGCGGTTTTCAGGCTTTTAAGCCTAGTTTTCCTATTCATTCTAGGTTTAGACCTAGGATCTTTAGAAACTTATAAATAACGAGTCTCTTGACTATTATTGTGTGTACTTAAATATTAGAATCATAAAAAATAAACTCTTTTGAATTTGTAAAAAAATATATAATTGAGAGGTCATAGAATAGGGTTCTTACCTCATGTAATCAATTATGTGAATCAAGAATTAAAAATAATTAATCCTTATATCGGTGGTAAAACCAAGGAAAATCTTACGCCGCTGCCTCTATTTATGTTTGTCATGCATTCAATCTAATGAGGATTATCTATCCGGGTAAGGATAATTTTGGGACGTTTTAATTAGTCTTACAATGACTATAGATTCCTAAGAAGGAATAGCTAAATAAAAAAGGGAATTGGTGGTGATGTCAATGTATAAGCAAATTGGGATACATTTTTCTCAAAAAAGTGAGAGTCCGGAAACTTTCGCTCATACTGCTTACACTTGCCCGTAGCAACAAGAGGAGCAATGTAGGACAGGGACTCAGTGCTGAAATTATTCAACATATGTGACTAACAGAAGCTACATGCCGTAAATGATTACTTAAGAACTTACAACTTATTGTGCCTAATGATAATATCAGTGGATTTGAATATTTCTCATCAGGTGCAATACGAACACTTTATTAATTCAACATTTTTAATATACCACGTACACGAAGGATGCAAGGGTAACAAAAAGCTTAACATTGCTAAAACAATCCTCTACTAAGGGATACAGGTCAGAGGAACAAAAAAGGGGTAAGTAGATTAAGTAGATGGAGAATCAGGGAAGAAAAAACTTAGATGGTCAGCTGAACATGTCGAAGAGAAAAGACGGAAAGGGAGAGTTGGATGGAAAAGAAAGTGGGGCATTAAGAAAATATGGAAAATGAAAAAGGTCTGAAAGTGAACAATCTTCACGGGATTGTGCGAGTAATATATAGGTTTTAGATGACAGGATGCATCCATAGATCTTTCATGAGATTGCTAAATGATGGAGAAGATATTCTTCTATATTTGACTTGGATGATTACTTAGTTGTGGCTTCCCGTTTAATAAGATTAGTTCATTGCATCTTTCTATCACAAATATTGGAAGAAACATGTGGCCGAAGGAACCATTCATTTTACAACTCAATCTTCGCAACTAAAATCCCCCACTCACCCACACACACAATAGAACTTGGAAGGAGTAACAATAATTTAAGGATGACTATCTTAAAGATACTAGCATTCCTGTATTTATATAAGGGAAAAAAAAAATCTTTTTAAAAATCTTACTCCCTCCATCCATTTATCTAACACTTATTTACTTTTGCACAAAGTTTAAGGAAAATTCAAACACATCTCACAAAGAAAGTTTTCCCTTCAATTTTTCTTACTTAATTTGGTAAAATGGGAACCAAAAAAGAAATTTCTATTTTGGAAAAATGGTTCTTCGATTAAGGAATTTCTAAGGAACCGCAAAAGAAGCAAGTTTGTTGAGACTGAGACTGAAAGGTGTCAGCCTAGTTGAAGCTTATTTGTTGAACGATGTAGTCACACACTTTGTAAAACACAATTCAGTTCAAGTTCACAGGACCTGAGAACAGATGCATCATCATATTCTAAATCAGTATATTCATCCTTCATCCCGACACAAAGTTGATGTTTACTCAAATCCTACAATGTGCACTTCTATGGTTTAAGCAAACAAATATCAAGTGTCACTTGAACACTTCTCAAATATAGATGAAAGAATCTCGTTAAGACAGAACGTCAATAGCAAGCACAACAAGTGTAATGTTATTAGAGCCCACATACCTTGTTCATTTTTATGTATTTCATAGACAAAGAAATTCAAGAAAAAGTCAATAACAAGAATTACAAGATAGTGTTTCTTTATTAACTTATGAATCTATCATATAAACATTTAAGAAAAGATCAATGAACTTCACAAAAATAAGTTCTCATATGAAATGAACAATACACCTACTGAAAAGGGGAAACAAAGAAAAGCAAATGTTGTTTCAAGAAAAGTTGAAACCAATTCACATTAACATTAACCTACATCTAAAGGATTTGGGATTGTATTAGTGGATGCTACTGCACACCTGAATCGAATTTGAGCCAACAAGGATAGCAACCAATAAAACTATTAGAGCTTTTCATGCATAAACAAAACTAATATAGAAACAAAGAAGCTAGATCAGTGTTTTTTATGACTGAAATCCTAAGGCTTAAAATAAAAAACACATTGAGATACAAGGTTATGAGTTAGGACTTCTTTAAGCAAATTCGTACAACGATGGCTTTCAAATAAGTAAAATGGACTAGCTTAAAACCAAAATGATCAACAATACAGTTCAAAACAGAGAATATAAATTGATAATGGACACAGTTGAAATGCTCTTGAACTCACATAACGATTGAACATAGCAACAGCCTTTTCAGCTTCTTCCACAGTACTCATTGTTACAAACCCAAAACCTCTACTCTGATCAGTGGCCCTGTTGTAGATAACCTGCAAAACAACCCCAAACGAACCCAATCCAAAAATTAGTCAAAACAAAACACCATTATATTCCCAAATCAATAACATGTTATTTCAGCTCGATACTCCCTCCATTACAAAAAGATTGTCTAGTTTGATTGCCAATGATCAAAATTAACAAACTTAATAGTCTAAATTGACACATAACCGTCAGTTGAATCACAATAACTATGTTAATACTATAATACCTTAAAACTATTAGCATTAAATATATATTTGTATCAACATACAATATAATAACTTAATTCAAAATTTAAAAATTCAAAAAATGGACAATCTTTAAATGAGTTAAGTAGTAAAATAAGCTTAAAATAATAAAAATGTAATCTTTATTACCTCAGCAATCTCAACAACACCAGCCTGCTCAAACAAATGAGCCAACTTCTCACTATCAACATCAAAAGACAAGTTCCCCACAAACAATTTAGCATCCTCAGGGGGCTCTGAGAACTCTTCACCTTCATCTCCAATAGCTTCAACATCACCTCCTTCTTCTTCCTCATTTTCCCACTTCAAACCCTCCCCCTCTACTTCATTCTCTTGGTCTTCAAGAACTATGGTACTATTTTCTTCTTCCAATGCAAATAGATTGAATCTTTTCTTTGAAATGGAGGATACGAAAGATGAGTAAGAAAGATTCTTGAATTTGAAGGAGTTTTTGGATGGTTGAAATGGTTTTGATAATTGAATGTGTGAGTTGGGTTTTGAGGTGAGTGAGGGAAGTGAGATAAGGAAAGTGTTTGTAGCCATTGTTGGCAATTTCAATATGGAATTTGCAGAAGAAGACATCTAAGAGATTATAGAAGATGTGAGGATAAGGGAAAGAAGTGGTGTGTGATATACAACAGAAACAAGGGCTCATGTAAACACGGCGGATTGTCCAATATGGCTTTAGGTGGCAACACTATACACCCAAAACAAGAACTCGCCAACATAAATTTAATTATTTTCATTTTACGCACATAAAGTCAACTCATGGATGCTTATAAAGACATGTCAATTAATGATTACTAATGTACAACAAGCAAATTAACCTATTGTTTATAACTTTGATAATGAGCATGTTATGATGTTGTTTCACGTGTTTATCCAATATTACGCTTATTATACTATGTCAATTTTGTGTGTTTGCTCAATAATGAAAATGATAATTGCTTTGTTTATATTGTGAAATCTAAATTCATAAGAATGAATACATAAAATCTAGTTAAATAATTAATTACATGGAATGACTTAAATAATTAATTACATAAGAAATATTAAATAATTTGTTTACAATTTAACGTATTCAAATAGTTTATTACATAATTTAATGAATTAAATAGTTTATTACATAAATTTAATGAAATAAATAACTAATTACATAAAAATGAAAATAAATAATTAATTACAAGAATGAATTAAATAATAATTACATAAGAAGAAATTAAATAATTAATTACATAAAAGCGTGAATTAATTAATGATGAAAATTACTAAAACGCTGCCCCGCGTAACTCTGATATCTCCTCATGCGACGGCGCGGTTCATCCGCTCAATGCGCGTTGAATAAGTTGATTCTTTCTCTATATCAATTTCTAAACCTCGAAATAAGCATCTCGCCCATTTTTCCAATACAATGCACCTGAGGTGGATGATGATCACGTCGATCGCGCGTAGCCTATAATTAAAATTCGACAAATTGAAGATACAATACGTAAAACGGCTTTTATCTCTATAATTGAGTAGATATTTATCTACCAAAGATAAAATGATTCCTCCATCAACATTTCCTAAAACCAATCGTTTTGGCGGTCCCCTTTGGATTCCAAGATAGTTGGAAGACAAGTCGTTTCGCAACGCCGCTAAGAACGCCTAAATACGACATTGTATTGTGTGGTAACCACGACGCGTCCAGCCCGGGCAATGTCATCCATTTAGCCATGTGGAGCCGGCCCGGCGAAATGGTATAAGCCCGGCAACGCCGCCAACATCGAATGAGCCCCTAAGATCCGCCGTAAAGTCAGCGTCGCATAAAGAGGTCGGCCGTAAGATCGCCCTAACCCGGAGCCATTCATCATCATTCTCAGAATCGCCAATGCCACCGCTTCTTAAAGCCGCTAGCTACCATCTCCACGTACATCGGGTAAAATTTTCAATTACAAGTGAGCATATACGAGGAATCGGGTCAAGATAAATAGAACTCAGGAAGCCAGACCTGGCCCTACGACAGGCGCTTTTACGCAACTTCATGGGGAGTAGGGGACATTCGGTTAATGATTTATCAGTATTCGCTGCCTTGGGACCATTTTGACTACCTAGATGTCAAGTTTTTGAAATGCTCATCTAGCTACCCCTCAAGGACGAACCCACTTCGGGCAACACGCCCAACACCTCTTTTTCCTAGGGAGATTGCTTGTAACCAATAAATTTCATCACTTTCTCAAAAGCGGATGCCATTCTGTAACCTTGGTTTTATTTCGATTTACTCGTTTGGCTCGACTTCCGGGCACCAACGGTCGATGTTTGGGTTTCGACGATAATCTGCAGATTCTCTCGTGAATGCTTAGGCTTCTCGCCAAGAACGGCCGCGGGAGACTTGCACCGTTATCGGTAATCGGGTCTATTTTTTTTTCGCCACCCTCGTCATAACCCTGTGGAAACTCTATGTCCAACTTTTTGCTAATACTGTGGCGTCACCGCAGGAATGCTAATCCCTCGATGGATGTACTCGGGCCAGAGGCTACGGGCACAAGCTGTAATTACGTGTTCGCCGAATGTAACAACCACACCTTTGGGAATCCTCGACCCCTCTCATACATTTCTTCCAATTCCCCGCTTATTGGGATGAAAAGCCATTGATATTTTTCCCTGACGAGGCCTCGGTGCCGCGGTGGCAATATTGTTGTCCGATCCTAGTTCCACTATACCGACACACTTTTTTTATGTCAAGCACTTGACCCTTCATGACTTTTATGAAGTGTAAGGAAATATGGTGTCGAACGGATATTTCGCCCTTTCTGCCCGCTTGACTGTGATGTTCCCCTTCGACCCTGAAATTTAATAATTTAATCACATGTCATTGAACTATATTTGTCAATTATGTTTTATATTGAATAACATACCTGTTGGTTGTATAATGGCCGAAGTGGAAGTAACAGTCGACGTGACAACTGAGGATATTCTGGCTGTAAGGGATGATCCATGTAGTTTCGCAATAATCGATCAATCCATGCCAACCTCGGTACTCAAATGTTACATGTTCCCATCTTGCCTCCCATTCCTTCTCATTAGCTGCCGATATGGCCTCAGCCTGGGCCAGTTGTTAATCCTCTCTCGCAAAGATTCGGTAGGCCTTGTGGCTGAGACAAATAGTTTACTTAGAACACATTGTTCAATGTGTCGTGAGGCATGTATGGTGTTTAGATTCGTGGAACACTTTTCTCGTAGCATTAATCAAAGCCAAATCCCGATCTGCGGATAAAGACGTGCGGCCCATCTCCCTTTATCAAATAACGCCTCGGTACCACGGCCAAAAACCCATGTGGCTTCCTCATGTTCGAGGAAAGCGTAACATACCGCCGGCGTTTTATTTGTACTGCCGCCCGACAACCTCGAAAAGTGCCATGCCATGTTTCGCGGTTATAGAAGCAATCGAGCAATATCACTGAGATACGACAGTACGGTACGGGAGCCTGGGCATCAATACTACATCTCCGAGTCGACAAACCCCGACAAAACTAAAAGTCGAAGAAGTATTTATGCTCCTTGCAAAAGAAACAAAAAATTTTGCAACGGCCCCGTGTCCTCTTTCTTTACGTATCTTCGCCACCGCATCAGAAACTCGAGCGGTGTCGATAACATTTCGGTCGGCCCTTTAATAATGCAAGCATGTCGCTGAGGCAAGATCATTTGTTCTTGTTCCCCGAATTGCCACATACTGCGTGATTCTTGATCCGCCCAACCTAGAGCCCCAAGATACGAAGGAAATGGATGATTATGTCTCCCATACTTCACTTGGACCCACCACCGACTTCCACCATTTAGGTAGTCCTTTTCCGACAATCAAATTCACACCCGGCTTTCTGCGTTGACGTCTCCCGTGTGAATTTTTTCTTATTAGTTCAGACGAAGTCCTGACTACAAAACCGTAAGAATCGATGCTCCTTTTGTTCCGTCTCGCTTAGAACTGACCGCCAACGAATGTTTCTACGCGCCGCCACAACCCGAACATGCTCCAAAAGTCTTGTCTGCTCCCGAACCCGCCTTCTGGATTACTAAATTCCTCACTTATGTCGGAAATTGATCTTCCTGATTTTCATAACTAACTTGAGTAACCGGATGAGTAAGACGATGGATCCATTGACCGTGACCCACAATTGAGTTTCATCTACGTAAAAATTTAAAACTATCGAGATTGATCAAATCGTAGTTATTTTTGTTATCCATTATGTAAAATGATGTAGTGCTACTAACTAATTTATTTTGATAAGATAATAATATGATTTAGTATTAAGTAAGTTAATTTGATAGTATAATAATATAATGTAACAGAATACATCGAATTTGGATAGTATAATTCGTTGTTGTTTTCTATTGCTATTTATAGGTAATTATAGTTATGTGTTTACTACTTTAGATTCTCGCAATCCATATGTTCGGTGAGTTTACTACTTTGTGATTCTCTCGCAAATCCATTATGTAGTGTTTTCACCGCTATTCATTTGAACGATGTGACTATGTTTCAAGCAAATTTGTTCAATGTTCGCTATAAGACAAGCAAGTTTTTCCCTTGTTTGGTACGAAACAAGCGAATTCTACCATTGATTACAAGAAAAAAACCATCAACCGATTTCGCTTGTTTACTTACAAGCTCTAACACAATTTGCTTGATTCACGGTCTCCCAAATTAGTGCAAAAAATGACTTGATTTGACAATACAACTTTCACGTATATCGATTACACTCAAACAAATTATGACCATGTTTATTTTGTAACAAACGAATTCAAATTTTGTTTATTATGCTTGAGCCGAATTTATTTCGCGGTTTGTTATATTATGTTTAATCAGCCGCAATGATCAAGCTTCCCCATTAAGCGAGTTTACCTCATGTTTTATTAAAACAATTTTAATCAATTGTTTATTTTGTGCTAATATTTGTCAATTATGTTAATCGTTTAAATATGATAAAATTATTCAAATACTTATTGTAATAAGATATTAAAATTGTTGTTCAATTTTGTTTTAACTTTCACGCATATCGAACCAATTATTCAAACAAGCGAATTGTTTCAATGGTTGTAATGAAACAACCGAATTAGAGAATCTTAAACAGTTAGGCTTATTATTGTTTCCGTCAAATATGTAAAGATAATTGAAACCCATGCCTGCTTTATTGATTTTAAACAGTTAATTGAATTCTTAAACAGTTGAAAGCTACAATTATCATTGCGGTAGTATTTTATTTTAATTGACTATATTTTAATTAATAAGTCATTTTATTAAACAGTTAATTGAATTCTTAAAAATTTAATATTAAGGTAGTATTTAAATAAACAAATCGAAATTGTGAAATTATGTCAAAGTTCGATTTTAAGTTAGTCAAACGACAATTAAAATGGATTAGAGGGATAGAAATTACTGCATACGAAATTTTCAAATCGAACTTATTGTCAAGCTCTACTATTTTTGTACATGCACGAAATTTTCAAATCGATAATTATAGTATACAACTTTCACGAAAAATGAGGAAAACCTTGAAACAACGTGCATGATTTGACTATACATGATGCAATCTAATTTCGAAAGGTTAACCATGTAATTACCATGTTTATAAAGAAACAAAAATGGAAAAAATTGATTCCTAATCTAATCTAGCACGAAATCAATTTTGTTCCCTACCGAGCACAAGAACAATTCGCTTGTTCCTTACCGAGCACAACATGAATTCGCTTGTTCCTCATCAAGCACAGCCGGAACTCGCTTGTTACACAACAAACAAGATTTGATTTGACTTGATTTGACAACACACTATGAATTTATTTATTACATTTCGAATTGAGAATTTATGAATTGTATATTATAAAATTATTGAGATTATGAAATTATGAAATTATGAAATATAATAAAATATGGTCAAATTATGATAAAATTATGAAATATGAGATTATGATAAAATTATGATTGTAATTTTATGAAATATGAAATTATTGAGATTATGAAATTGTAATTCAAATTAATCGACAATTAAAATGGATTACATGGATAGAAAAATTGTAAGACAGAAATCACCCGCTTATTGATTTGATTTGATAACACACGATTCACAACACGGAACCGAAGTTTCAGACATGGTTCAAGTGAAACAATCGAATTTGCCCACGGTTTGTTGGCATAACAAACGATTTGCACATTGTTTGTTCACAACAACCTAATTTGTGCATGGCTTCACAAAAAACAAAGATTTTGACACTGGCTACTTCCATCATTTCAATTGTGGTTCGAATTTTGAAATTGCTATGAATTGTATTAAATATTATGAAATTGTTTGTTAATATTTATTGTTAATATTTCAATTAATATTATGAAATGATTGTTAAGAAAACAAGCTTATTCAAGCCATGATTGTTCTGCAAGTAGCTAATCACGGCATGATTTTTGTGTAATGTTTAATTTAGCCAATGATTGTTACTAGATAAGCGAGTTTAGCCAATGATCGTAATGCGAATTGAGCCAATGATTGTTTACTGATTATTAGACACTAAATCCATGACATTATATGTTATGTTTTTATTTTCTAAATATTATGTATTAATTGAGATCAGAGGTATTAATCGAGTAGCTTTGTCAATTATGAATCGAGATTATATATTATGAAATTTATTGTTAATACTTACGAAATATTACATGAAATTTATTGTTAATATTTATTGTTAAACAAGAATCAATTGTTTATCTCTATGTTTATTAAACAAGAATCAATTGTTTATTTTGTGTTAATATTACACCAATTATGTTAATCGCGTTTAAATATGATAAAATTATTCAAATACTTATTGTAATAAGATATTAAAATTGTTGTTCAATTTTGTTTAACTATTACGATATCGAACTAATTTATTCAAACAAGCTTAATTGTTTCAATGGTTGTAAATTTAAAAATGGTGAAACCTTGATAAGGTGACACTGGAGATAGTTCTTTGTCAAATATGAATTGAGATTATGTCGTAAATATTATGAAATTATTGAGATTATGAAATTGTAATAAATTGTGTATCAAATATTATGAAATTATTGAGATTATGAAATTGTAATAAATCGATATTATCATTCGAATTTTTACAATTCTCGAATTTTGATAATTCTTTAATATTGATAATTATTTAATGTTAATAATTTCCTAATGTTAATGTATTAAATCCAACTTGAGAAATTATGTCAAAGTTCAATTTTAATTCAGTCAATCGACAATTAAAATGGATTACATGGATAGGAAAATTGAACATTATCACGATTTGAACATGTCTTGATCTGATTATACAATAAATGAAATAAAGTATCAAATTTATTTCATGTTATTCCTTGAACTAACAAGTAATTACCATGTTTATAAAGAAACAAGAATGGTAAAAAATTGCTTTAACAAACAAAGACGCCATTAATTGGGCTTGCCTCGACAAAGACAAGACAAACTCGCTTGTTCCTCCCTAAGCACGCCTCGAACTCGCTTGCTAATAACAAATATTGTTTGATTGACAACACACCGATTTGACAACACACGCTCGATTTGAGAACACACCGACCTAAATGGGAGCCATATTTGTTTCAATACCCGCTAATTTCATAAAGGTTTGTTACACAACAAACAAATTGTATTAACGGGGTTTTGTTGAAAACAAACTAATTCATCAACAAATAAGTAAAACCCATGGAATTTTCCCCCGCTTAAATACTAATGTCGAATCGAGCATTTGAAAAACATTTCAACTCATTTAGAAAGTCAACAAAAGTCAACAAAAGTCAACTATAATCCTCGACAATTTCAACCCCATAAATTGATTATTATCAATTTCTTATACGATAATCTAAGCTCTAGATGTCGATTCTATAACATTATAAATATCAAAGCTCGTTGGGTCAACTCAAAATAACAAAAGTCAACATCCTCAAAAGTCAAGAAATACCTAAAAAGATTCGAACTTTCTTACCTTAAACGTGAGGATGACTCTCTGGGAAACTCTCCAAGAAATTTAGGACCGGTTTCAAGACAGGAAGAAAATGGAAGAAAATCAAATAACCTGCTCCGTGATAAAGATTTTTCTTAATGCGCATTTTAGTTGCCCGGTTGGAGTTGATTTAAGTGTTGTTAAAAAATTTAACGGAGTAACGATAATATGGCTGAGCGAGAATATATTTTGAGAATAGAAATTTAACGTGAGTCGTGTTCGAATTAGGTTGGTAAAACCGAATGGGTAGGTTTCCGAAATTTAAGTAACCAAACGGAACCAAACTACCCTTAAGGGCCCCACTTCCACCTACCTCCACTAATACTTTATACTATCATCTGCCTTTTATCACCAAAACTTCTTTCTTCTTCTTCCTCAAGGGAATGGCCGAACCCCCTCTTGGTCTCAAGCAAGTGATTTTTCTTCCATTTTCTTGGTAAAACTTGTTGAATTCCACAATCAAATCTTGTTTCCCATCTTGAGTTTATCAAAGGTATGATCTTTAATCTTCAAAATCTCATTATTTGAAGCTTGAGTCAATTTTCTATATAGTTTGACTTTGTGTTGACTTTTAGATCTTGACTTTATTATGGTATATAAATGTTATCTAAGCTTAGTTTAGGGATTAGAGGTGATTTTGAGTAGTTATCAGTTAGAAAGTGGTGTAAGTTGTATGTTGACTTTTATTGACTTTTCTTAAATTGACTTTAAATGGTAATAGAGGTTGTGAGGACTTTAATAATATAGTTGATTTGGGTATAGAATTATTGGTTCGATATGGATAGTAGATTGGCCGAGAAAAATTTGGGAAAAGTTCGTATGGTAATTAGTGCTCAATCGAGGTTGTATTTAATGGATTAATTAGTTGTCAATTGATTACCGGATTGATTGGGAGCGTGCTTAAGATGTTATTGTTGGGTAATAAGGTGATGACGAATATTGAGATTTTACCTAAGTTGGCGATTGATTATAGCACGTTGAACGTTAGAAGTGTATATCAATCTCGGGGAATGTGATTTATCAAGTAAGAGTTGTAAATTTGGATCGCGGAGACTCGGTATATAACACTCGGGTTATATAGATATTAAGTGAAGTTATTCTCGCTGAATATGTATAACGATAATTTCTTCAATAGGAGTTGAGCCCTCGATCTAAAGACGAGACTCCGCATGCAGCCTATCATTACTACTTTGGGGCTCGAGGCGAGTACCAATCTCACGACGGGGACCTTTCATATATATATATCAAAAGGTATATATTTTTCATGGTTATTTGCACTGCCCCGGTACGTATCTGCGGACTATGATTGATATTATTGTGAAATTGTGATTTATGACGCATGTTATGAAATAACCCATTTTACCGACATTACGGTATAACTATGATTAAGAAGTATGTTATGACATAATTGAGATTATGAGTTACATTATGAGATAGTTTTGGAGTAATTCATGTTATGAAATTCGCGCAAGGGTCAGGCGCCGCTACAGGGTCAAGGCCGCAAGGCCATGTCACAGACGTGTCATTTCTTTATGTTATTTCATGAGTCGGCTATGGGACTCAATCGGGAGGTTTGGTACGGTGTGCATATCAGTGTGGGTAGCCCCAGGATTCGGGAGGTTTGGTGATATGCACACTGGCGGGTGTACCGGCCCGAGGACGGGAGATGAGGCCTCATCGATTATTTGGAGGTGATTCCTCATATGTGTATTATTTGGAGGTGGATTCCTCATATGTGTATTATTTGGAGGTGGTTTCATATGTGTATTATCTCGTGGAGGTGGATTCCTCACTGATGACTTTGTGTGCCGAGATTGTTTCCCTCTTTAAAATGAATATGCAATAGTTATAAATATAATCTCATGTATACATGTAACATTGTATAAGAGAAATCTATGTGATATGTGGGACGCTTATTTATTAAGTAAATCCGATTAATGTACGTGCATATGTTATATTTATATATATATATATAAGCATGAATATATGTGGGATGGAATCACCGTGGTATTTGTATTCACACTACCTTAATAGCCGACTCCTCTATTCTACGGGCGGCTGCCATGCCTCAGTCTCTAGGAGCGATCGTTGAGGTGTAATGAGGATCTGCTTGGCCGAGTCAAGTGGAGATCATAGTGAGGCGGTGGTGGCATAGGAAGTCCCTACCGCCATTTTTGTCATTTAATTGTATATTTTTAGACCGGTGTGTCGATTATACTGACGGGTCGGGTTGTCATACTTTTCCTATGCCGTATCTTGGATTTGTATTACGTTGTCTCGTTATTTTGTTGATCCGCTGCTGGAACACCAATGGCTGGTCAGAGCTGCTATTTTGATAATGCCGCTATGTCATATTTTTTTTTTTATTGTATCCATCGACGGTGACTCGTATACGTGTTGTTATCACGATCTTAACTCGTGGCGGCCGACTCGAGGTGGGTCAGCATTGAAATTGTCGAGGATTATAGTTGACTTTGTTGACTTTTTGTTGACTTTTTTCTAAATGATTTTATTATGGTGTAAGTGTACTCTGGACTTTTATTAGGTGTGGTTTCGAGGTGTGTTGTGATTTTAGGCGATTAGGGAATGTCGGATAAAATGAGTTTTGTAAGTTGAGAAGTTAATTGGTTTGAGGTTAAAGATGGTTAGAAATGGATTTATTAGTTGTTAATATCTTAACGTTAGGCTTTTGGAAACTAGTAAGGGAATTTGATCATTTAAATAGAAAGCTATGACTTAAGTTGGAATAAGGTTATAATGGGATTTTCCGTTGATTATTTTGGGAGTATAAATATGAGATGATATATATAATAGAATGTTATATTACTAGTTGTATATTATAAAGTAGTAATTTTATTTTCGGTGTTTACTAGGACGCTGAACGTGGAAAACGAATCGGGATCGATTAGACGCCGCGACATTTCTATCATATGCGTGAGTACAAAATCTCGGGAACCCTTCATATTATGTTCTATACTTTGGGTCGGTGTTTCGTCAGCGGAACTATTTTGACATGCGATTGAAAGTGGATTATGATTTATATGAGATAATCAGGGTACGATTACGCTTAGAACGGGTATACGTAATCGTTGGATGATTATGTGTGATTCAATTGTATGAGCTATGTTATGATTATGATTTCCTCTGTGGCGCTGAGGATTTCTTGAGGTAAGTACTAGCTTAAACTCCCCAACTTATGTTCTTTGTTCTCGTGGGCCTGGCTCGGCACCGTTGTATTTCGTACTGACGGCACTTTTGGTATTTCCGTGGCCTTGTCGGCGATTGTGATTGATTTATGATTGCAGATGTTTTAGCCGCTTGGATATTGTTTGGGGTGGTAGTTGGCTCTGGAGAGGTGTTTGCTGGAGTTATGTGTGACTTCGAGGTGACTCTGGTGCATCGTGATTTCTAACTGTCGACGACAGAGTTAAAGACTCTCCTTCCTTGCGTGATATGTGACGCGATTGGCCTTATACTCGGTATAAGTGCAAAGTGGGGAAATCTATTATCACTTATGGCGCAGATTGGCTGGGCGTCATTTATACTGCATATGTGCAGCTGGGAGATCTATTATCACTTACGTGCATTGTCAAGTGCTGCCTTGTACTTTGCATAAGTGCAAAGGCTGAGATCTATTGTCACTTTACATGGGCATTGTTACGCTGGCCTTATACTACGGTATAAGCGTAGTGGTTATTAGCAATTGATCCATTCCCGCAGTAGACGGATTGAGTATACATTGTAGGTGGTATATTTCCAGGGAGATACGGTAGATGTGGGCGACTAATTAGAGTTATAGTCGTTTTGAAGTCTCTATGATTTCATTTTTAAGCATTGTGTCCCTTATTGAGGCCTTCTATTATATCTTGACATGTTATGCCTCGGTGACCTTCTTTGGAATCTTGTTGTATGAATCTATTAGATAGTCTCAGATAGATATATATGTCTTATTCATGCTTCTGACATGTTGTTTAAATTTTCTAATATGCTGCATGATCCGCTTTAGACTTGTTTATTGGTTATGAACGCTTGTCGATTATACTAGATGTCGCTTTGACGAAATTATGTCGTAATTAGGTTTCGTGCTGATTATTGATAATATGATCGATTTTTTCTTGTAATCCCTGTGGTTGGTATTAATCGTTATATATCATTTGGCGATTTAAAGTTGTCGGGTTATCGTCGAGATAACTTTTTGAACGAGGGCATAGGTATAAAAAAATTATAAACCAACGCTCATGCTAATCAGATGATGTTGGATGATATTTTATATACAAAGTGGAAAGTTGGATTCAAACGCAGTTAGGTTAATATCTAACTACGACGCTGATACCATTAAGGTGAATAAGTTCGTAAACGGAGGAAAGGAAAATGAATTTCATGAAAGCCGACAAGAACTCGACGGAAAAATGGAACTTGTTATGACTACAACTGGAAATAACTTTTGATATGTTAAATTAGTGAAGGAATGGCATCGGGTTAATACTATAATATAGCTAAGTGAAAAAGAAACGAGGATTCTTAAGACTATACGAGTAAGGAGTCTAAAGGAATATAGGAAGTCAAGATCATAATGTCTAACTATTCTAGGTAGAAGCACGTTAACGATACTTGCTGGTATGAAAGTTCAGAACGAAGTGTGATGTGAAGAGGAATATGGTAGATTGAAATTTTCAATTAGATTAGAAACTGAGACACTGGGAGTGAGATTATGCGTAAAAGGGGATATTGATAGCTATTGGAGCTAGTAATAAGTTGTTATGATAAGGGGTTATCAAGAAAATTGGTTGCTTATGATAATATGATGGAAACTATCATGGGGATGCGCTTAATGTTAGTTCTAAGGATTTGAATTAAATGGACTACTGAAAGTGTAGATGAAAGCTGACAAATCTCTAAGGACAATGGAGTATTAACAAGTACTAGAATATACATACGGTTGCACTAATGAATCATGAGGATAATTATGGAAATGAGCTCATCATGAGTGTATAATGTGAGACTCGTAGTTTTGAGGTGTAGTGTGACTCGAGAATAATTGGTATCATGGTAGGAAGATGTAGGTCGTTGACCCATAACTCTAACAACCAAATTGCACCATTAATTAATTTCTTTGATATTATACTATTATCACCAAATTTATATCATAATCATCATTCCTTTCTACGCTCTTTTTCCTCGACTACTCGAACAACCAAATTGCACCATTAATTAAATCTTTACATTATACTTTCATTATCACCAAATTTATATCATAATTTCATACTTTATCCTTTCAATTACACCAGCATAACTCCACGTATCCTACACTGCATAACATATACTCAACATATCATACCTTCCCCATGGTTCTATCTCAAGGCTTCACGCTTCATCATAATGCGATTATACACAACTTCATCACACATTAACAACCATCAAAATCTCAAGTAAACCTAATCTCAATCATGTTCCTAATTCACAAATTTCCTATTTAGTCATCGGGCTTTAAATAATATATCACCATTCGCTAACATCCTTATTTACAAAATTATCTTCAACACTATATATCGAGTCTCAACTTTTATTACCTTGAAAGAATGGTTCGCACCGACTCGTATATTATACCCGCCTCGAGACAACTTCAACCTGCCTCTTGTCATTAAGATGCATCTTCTTTTTCGAAGCTCATCCTATAACAACTCCATTGTTGCCGTGCTTGACCCGGGGTAATTCTAGACGGGCGACCCATCGAGAAGTTTCTCGCTGAGCACAATGAAAGCGAAAGACAAAATGTGCCGAGCACTGCTGGTGGCTCAGGGAGGCCGCCCATCAAATCTAATAACACACTGACTGTGCGCTCGGGCGGCGCTTACAAGTCAAACATCTCAAACCAACTTTTTATGTCTTGAGCCACAAAGGAATGGAAGAAATGGAAGAAAAATTTCAGGGGGGAGAAGAGAGTGAGTTCGGCCAACTCTAAGGGGAAGGGGATGGGTTTTGTGTGTTTGGATAATGATGAAGATGATAAGGATGATAAGATATTTAAGGGATGTCTTAAGTCCCGTTTGGTTTCGGTTAATTTCTCCACTTTCCGTACTTAAATCTCAATGAAACCGACAAATGCGTTATTTCTAGGCATATTACCACTCATCTCACAATTGCCTCGGCATAACGATACTATTCCAAAATTATTGATATCATCTCTCTGTCCCACCACCTAAATGTACCACCAATGCACCATATATTCTCCACTACTCAACTTCGAAATTTTTAATTTCACCCTAAATACCCCAATCGGTAAACCCAGATACTATTAATTTATCATTGGTAAGTAGAACGAGTTATTACACTTCTACCATTCATTGATACAAATATCATTTTCTATTATAGACAATCTTACTTTATGTCATGTTTAATATTTTTTTCTCGCATGTCTTCATTGGTTGGAGCTCTGTTGTTACGATGACTTTCTTCAACTATAACTATTTCAGGACGGTTTGATTATTATCTAGCAAATTTTTTTTTCAAATCAAATTTTGATGCCTATCAAGATCGTGAAAATTTGTTAATTCGAATTTAAAAATGTCCATAAGTAAACGATACATTAGAATTGATGTAAGTATGAAATGACCGTAGAGTATTATCAAGTTTTGAGTCGCAAGTATCATTTAACATGGGCACAAGCTTAAATTTTATCGCCTCTTAAACTATTGTCATATTTATCGCCTCTAATATCATCATCTTGTCAACTTGCCCATCTAATACTATCATCTTATCAAATTGCCCTCCGAAAATACTTTTGCCAAATAAAAATGAATGAAACCCATCAAACACAAGTGGTAAAATAGTAATTATACATATATATTAGATTTTCAAGGTACATTTTGAAACATTATATTTGAGCTTCTTTAATAATAATTAGAAATTAAATAAAATTAAAATTCTACCCCACCAACACCCCCCTACCCACCCCACCCCACCCCACCCCACATACCACCATCGCAAACCCAAAACCTTAGCCCCTCTCCTCTTCAAACCATACCACCCTCCCCTTATTAACTCCACTAACCCCCATAACCTAATTCTCCCATCCATGTCTATGCCTTAATCAATTATATTTTATATTTATTAATTACAAAAGTGGGTAAAAAAGTGTTCAAACTGAGAAAGTAGCAAAAAAGTTTCAATCTTTAATAAAAGGGGCAAAAAAGGGGGCAAAAGCTTCAAACTATAGCAAAAGAGGGCCAAATTTTCCTGTGAATTCAACAAAAGCGGGCGCGTAGAAAAATGGAAAAGGCTTGAACTTCACTCAATTCAAAGATCGAAATATGAACATATCGAGCCGACGGATGAAATCTTCTATCTTAGTTCGCAGGTCGCTTCGCTTTGTTGTTTTGGCTGGCTTGGGAGCGCGGGATGTCGAGGTGGTTTGTCAATCAAGGAGGCGTACAAGCCATAGAGAGCGGTTAGATGATCCTAACCAAGAACTTAATTGATTGTTTATCATATTCAAAGATCTATTTTATGTGTTTAATACGAATCTAGGATTAAAGAACCTTTACATTGATACAAGTGGAAGCCTATCAACAAATGTTTTTATTATTATAGAAAACCTAAATTCCACCAAGCACTCCAGCAATTGTCGCATGTGTATAATCCTCGGGACGACATATTAGGTCCTACCACAAGTAGCTCATAGAGCCGTATAGAATGATTTTTTAGAGTAAACCTCGCTATGACTTTCGTGTTAATTAAAATAAAAATAAATGTCAATACATCATTTTTGGGTTAAAACCCAATCAAAGCAAAATAAAAACCTTAAATCGTATCTAAAAGTAGGACGGGACTCAATCGCCACAAACATAAGCCAAAAGTAAAGCAACAAATAAATAAACAATCCATAAAAGTAATACAATAACAAAAATATAATAACACCCACAAGCGGGTGACCTTCAAGTCTTCGAATTCAAAAAATCATCTGAACCAAAGAAACCGCTTATCAACTTCACTTAATATGGGACACCCCGCTTCCGATTGCAACGCTCTAAGCTCCATTCACCTCACCCCGGTCGCCATGTAGAAGTTGTCTCAGGTTGCTCCGCAAGCGCAAATTTTTAGCCACCCACCGCTCGTTATGTTCACGCCTAAACATGGATCGCCTCCGACTGCCATCCTACAAAAAAAGAAATAACCCGACCATCATATTATGTCGAAGCCAATGGAAATTTCTTACTTGGGGCACCACGCGTGTTAAGAAAGAATCGCTTCACCCCGAGATCCGTGAAAACCTCGTAACACTACTCCAAAATATGATAAGCGAGGCTCAACATCCATGGCCGAGATAGCTTCAAGAAGCGTAAGCCTCAAGCAACCATAAAAATACTCCCTTAGCAACACGAATGATACCCCAAGGCCCCCCAAGCATCCTTAAAAGCACCATCAATATTAAGTTAATGATACCCCCTCGAGGCTCGACCTACATCAACTTCACACCGCTTCCTGGGCGAGGCCTGAGGACGAACATTGAACAAAGCAAAGAACCTCAAGGTCCCCTTCCAATGTTTCTAATTTAGTCTGATTGACAACGATAGACAATGATTAATAAGCTCGACAACCCCATGAAAGCTATACTGCTAAGTGCGCCATGCTTAGCCTTATTAAGTGACACGCATAACGACCTCAAAGAATTACCAATCGAACGAGCGTATCGAATATGATCCTCTTTTCAGACATTGGCCAAGGCTCCAAGCTTTGAAGACAAAGATGGAGCCGAAAGGAAACTTGCTTCCGCAACCCAAACATCTCTCGCATAATGATCCCGCACTGAATAGCAATTAAGTTAAGCGAGGAAGTCTGCTTGAGGCTTCTCTGACCGACAACATCGAGCATTAGAGGCAAATCAATACCCTTTTAGGGAGAAGAGTATCATCAGTGAAGCCAATTCTTCCGTCCAAACCTAAGAAACATCTTTTAGGAACGTATGTAGTCCCGTATAACTGAATAAATAAGAGATGACTTCAAGAACCGATCTCATCATAAGCACTCTTGAAATTGACTCGGCATTGTTAGAAAGCTTCCAAAACAACATCAGCTGGTGGATCTCGGCCCTCTGATCCTGAGAAAGTCCAACCACCTGACCTAAATTCCGTGCCCCGTAAATCTTTAACACAACTCGGCATGGATCGGGTGAGCATTTCTACAATATTTAGCCAGCATATATTTTATTCAAGGCGCCAGCCCGCAACCTGAACCACGACTTAAACGTGCAGGCATTCGAGATGTCCTCCAAAGACCGACATCTGCACTCTCGCTTCAAAAGAGCGGCACATTTGCCCCCAACGACACCAAGTGACATGTCCCTAGAGGAATTTGTTCAACATAATTTCAACTTTCTCCTAAACCGAAGGCATCTTTATCGCTTGTAAGAAATAAGCAATACGTAACTGAACGAAGTACAATGGAT
>JADFUC010000172.1:0-23730 GCA_019722365.1 Lithospermum erythrorhizon | reverse complement strand
TATTACGTATTGCCTATTTCCACAAAGATCGCACTGAGAAATCGAGGTTCTGCCGAGCGTTAATGTCGACTCAAGAATTTCAGCGTCAGAATAGGACTTATGTTAGCATTTCAATTTGTTGTGTTGACGAATAGGTCCAGGGGTCATATCTATCTCCTAAATGTAAGCGGTTTATTTATTTTCGCGTTGCGCAGACGCTATTTAATATGTGCTATATGCATGGTTAAACAAAGCTTAAATAACATTAATGTCACCAATTAAAATTCTAAGCAACGATCGTCAATCTTAAAGTTGTGAAATCGGTCAGATTATCCGGCAATACCGTGGGACGCGTGTTACAGCTTTGCACTTTGATATGACAACGATCATGTCGTTGATTTCCACTAATGTCATGGGGCTTTTGTGATGATCAACGGGCAACTATTCGCTGACTGTATGCTTAACCGGGTTTATCGAGATAAAGTCGTAGCATCATGTATGCATGCCAGTGGATAAGAGGTATGTAGTTTGTTAATTATCGGGTAACCTACTATCGCGGGCCGGATTCAAAATGTACGCGAAGGCTGGGCTGCTTGAATTTCAACATACGATCGTACCTTGTATATTACTTTACATAATTGGTTGATAACCTACTATTATACTTGATTCAAAATGTATGCAAGATTCGCTTTGAACTGAGTATAGTAGATCTCATACCTTGTATATTTTAAGTAGATTTCAAGATTTTATTATATTTACAATTCATTTCAGAATATTGCATTGATTGTTTCAACTACACTATTTATTTTAATTCCGTATTTCCTATTATGCTTGGCATATTAAGTTTACCTATTTATTCACTCATTCATCGGGAAAACTAAAGCGTGGACTTTATAATGTGAAATAAAATAAGTTAAGAGAACTGAATGACTTGGTTGAATCAAAGTGTTACAACGCCGACCTCCTTCAACCACCGCAATCAAATAGACGCTATCAGAGGATAAACTTTAAATTACAAAATATTTAAGACTGATTCAACTGTTGATATGTTGTATTTAACTTGGTTCAAGTGAACAAAGTCATACGATACGTATCAAGGATAATTAATTTTCGACTCAATCTACGGTGATGACGCCATACACCAATATGTCATATCAGACCCAACACCAAAACAGCCTCAAAATAATACAAATAGTTTAACTTTATAACTCAATTGGACAAAACTATCACCGATCTTTGAATATTTGCATCTACATCTCAAGACACGTGATTTGGGTGATTTAGTTTCTTTTAACAATACGATTTAACATGGTTCATGAATCATGATTTAAACAAGTTTTATGGTAATAGAGTAACCAAATAAGCAGTTATATATTCGGTTCTCACGTCACTAGACAAATATAGAACTATAAGTTGAAGTTAATGATTCACTTCATTATTTCGAACTTTAAAGCATAGAAATAAGTGTTTTAAGTAACATTTAGGAATCGAAAGATAGAGATTTGATTAATTCTCATATCTCAAATAATATTTGTTGTCAAAGCCGTGAATGTTCAAGAAGCTAACAAGGTCGAGAACACTAGTTTTGACGCACATGATTTGATCATGAATATGAGCCAAGTATGGAAATAGCTAGAAGACGTGATACAAAGAGTTATCGAGCTTCAGATACGAGCAGGGCTACTGATTATAAGAGAGCACACAGCTTAAAATCCTCCATGAAAGTGAGTCAGATTCTAAACTATTTTCTTTGTACTTGTAAATATAGAAAGAATGCCTGTTTGATATACACGCTTCCATATCGTGATCTTCACAAGGAAACATTACTCTGGGCCTTCTTTAAAAGGACACCTTGAACAACAAACGATTGATAATACTCTATGATTAAACACTAACAAGACTTGAGTATAATCTTGAAAAAGATGAACTAAGTCGACTTTACTAGACTTTAGCGGAGGTTCACTAATCTAAATTAAGTTTTGTATATTACATACAAGTTAATTAAATATTTGAGTCATCGAACGATACATCGAGTCGATATGAATACTCATCAATTTGTTTGCCATCACTGATGGGTAATATCATTCAAGAACGACATCATTCTAATCTTAAACGCACTTGTTAAGATACGAGTTAAGAAATTGTGTTTAATGAAATTAAACACAAACGGGATTAGATCTTTCAATTTCATATACCAAGAAAATTTCGTCAACCTTAGACGTGTCATTAGTTTGAGTGGATACAAGTAAGGATCACATAAACGTTGAAACACAAAGAATCAAATAATTTCACATATTAAAGTTAAGTTAAGACTCTACCTTTAAACCAATTTATTCATATTCAATCAATAACTCAAGAGCTGTGTCGATAAACAAACTTTGAAACGCCTCAGATGATAAGTTAGCATTATGTCAGATAAGAGACATAGTTTAACCTCGCATCCAAAGTTGATAATTAAGTCATTTTATACATAACCATGGTTCGTATTTATTTCATCTATTGCAATTTATCAGACGATGTAGTCTCATCGTTAAGCACAAATAGTAAATAGATATGACTCTGAATGTATTCAAGTGCTCCGTAGGGAGACACCAACCAGATCGGAACTCTTCTGCTATATCGAGGCCCACCTCGATGCATTTAAAGCCGCTAAACGTTGATACAAACGACAACATTATCAAAATACTCCAATAAAATTACTTCGAGGTCATTTAAATGAAATAAGATATTAATACACGGGCTGAGTATAAAGTCTATTTTATCTTCCTTACGGTGATTCATCTAAATAAGAGATCATTCTATTTTTACTCTCTGGACGTGAATCATCGAAGTAATAAGTGTATTCTCATCAAATGAGAAATTAGTCGATGAATACGCTTAATCATACATTTGTCATAAAAAAACCAAGATTAAACATATTCATTGGTCGACTGTGTTTCATGTTTATTTCAAACTTCTTATCGCTATTCCAATAAGTCAGAATACGTGGTCTAAGCAAGTTATCCAAAGAATGTTCCATAACGATCAATGATAATGATTTCGACATTGGTCATTTGAACCTACATCTCAAGTCAGAACATAAAAGAAAATTTCAGACTACTAGAATCTAAAGTTAAACTTAACATCGAGTATAATGGAGTTAAATTCCTCACTTTGATACTTGATTTAAAAATCAATAAGAATCAAGAGCGATGAAGAACCTTGAAGTTCCTAGTTGTTATTGGGAGCGTAACTTCATAAATGAAGCCTATACACTAAACGTTGGAGAAATCTTCCTACAACCTTAAAATAAGATAATAAATTTATTGTGCTTCAGACATTTCAGGCTCAGTTTACATATATGCGACACACGTGCTATAATCACATTATATATATTTACAGAATTTATATTTGCTTGTTAAGTTTAAGTTGTCATTAAGCTCGAGGTCATTAAAATCTATATTAGATTAAATTCTATAAATAGACAGAGCTCTTAATGATAAAGAATCCTTCTTATTGTATGCCTAATCCCACTAGTGCGGTCTCACATTATCGAGAGTCAAGTCAAGTCTATTACATAGTAATATAATTCAACGATGCACAAAGTCATTGCATAATCATGTCCATGGCGTAGCACAATTCCTATGATGTAATTAAGTAAGCTTTTACTAGTGTGATTCACGCGATTCTTAATACGCTGATAAGAACTTTAAGAAAATGGGGAGAACTAAGGCTATACTGGGTCAGACGTTTGTCGATCTTCACCAGAACCGAACGCGATAGTAAAGATTATGATAGTTACGACGCTTGTACCATATGAAAAGCTATTAGCCAAAAAAATTTCAATAGGACCGAACTAAAGATGCTCAACGAGTAAACTAAAATAAAACTTCAGGCTCGCGATACAACTCGACCAAATAACTGCTTTGTCGGGTAACGCCGCTAAAATAATACGATTTAATACATTTGATGCTTTTTTAACACACTTCGAAATAAGGCTGAAACTCCAAATCTCGATAACCCCGATAAGCCATTAAACCCATTTCGATCATAGTCGCTGCATGACTATTTCTCAGATAAATCTTAGTCAACAACGACCTCGGCTGATTTAACGTAGCCGGCTCAGGTGTTAGATTCCACAAAAGATGTGATTATAATCACTATCCTTTGTTTACATGTCCTAACACGTCTGAAGAATTCCCGCAGTAGTTTCTAAAGAACCACGTGATGATTTAAGTACGCATCCCTGAGCTGCATCCTTCCCATTCAACCAAGCTGGGTTTCAATGAAAGCAATTCAAGAAAATTGGCT
The DNA here is from genome assembly GCA_019722365.1 of Lithospermum erythrorhizon. NCBI lineage: Eukaryota > Viridiplantae > Streptophyta > Magnoliopsida > Boraginales > Boraginaceae > Lithospermum > Lithospermum erythrorhizon. The sequence continues at coordinate 19,461 of JADFUC010000172.1, read as the reverse complement.
TATGTGAACACCCATAAAATGACACATAAATCCGCCTAAACTGCTACTACAAATTCATGTGCACACTTTCGGTCATACTTCTAACCATACTCTTACGCTTCCACGTATCACTTTCGGGATCAATTCCTGCAACACTTAATGCTGCTCTATAAAGTCATCTTACGTATCACTAGGGGAATTTTCAGAACACTTTTAAAGCATAAAATTTGTTAAGAATGTATTTTACTTTTAAGAACACTTCGAATATCTCCAAATTTTTAAGTAACATCACAATACTATCAGAACACTATTTTGCTAATTAGTAACACTTTTAGATATGTCCAAATTTATTTAAGTAACACTATTTTACTATTAAGCATCACTTTTCGATATCTCTAAACGCCTTTAAGAATAATTATTTGATTATATATGCATTACTTTTATTATTAGTAACATTTTAAACATCTTTAAGAATTGATTATAGAGATATTTACTTACCTTATGTAACACGTTGTTCAATATTAGTGTAACACTTGCTATTATTATTATTATTATTATTATTATGATTAATAATTATCATTATTATGAAAAATTCAGAAGAAATATTTTATCATATATGAATAAATAATCTAGAAAAATATATTGATAAAATTAAAATTAACTTATTCAAATAATCCAATAAGATATAATTCATAGTACGCCAAACACATTATCGGTAATTCAATAACCGAATAAAAATAACCAAAGTTAAGTTCTATTGGTAAATATAAAAAATAGTTCTATTATTGCTAAACTAAGCTAGCCAGATGATTTCAATTTCGGTTTTCTATCATCGATAATCACAAAGAATAGATGTTTTTATTTTCTATATATCTTCAGTACCATCTAACATTTGTAATCTCTTAGCTAGCTCTCAAAGATTTCATCAATCATAGCCTCCACTATACCATCATCATCTTCACGCCTTATGGATGAAATACTGTGCTCAGCCTCGACATATAATAAACACGTAGCAGTGACATGTATCAACGTAATCCAATCTAGCTTCCAAGATAACCACGTAGAAAACAAGCACCTCATCCCGCACCAACGCTACGAAAGTAATTGCATGAGTATTCTATACAAGGTATCTCAAGGAAATCGACCCAGACACAATGGACTTTCACAAACTGACTGTACATATTACTGAACTACTTACTGAAAAGAATAATGGGAGCTTCCAGTTCTGCAAACAAGTTCCATATTCATTATTCAAGAGGATGGAATCTAAAGTTTTCTTATAAGTGAGCATACTCATCACATTACAAATGCATACGATACCTGAAAATGCCGAGATCATCTCGCATCATTGGTCGAAACAATACCAAAGAATCATATAATACCGTAATCGGATACAACCTCTCTGACACTATCGACAATACTAAAGAATTGTATAGGCACTTAATCGCTACATTACCGTAATCAGATACTAGTCCGACAATCGACAATCGCGCGATACATACTGCATCAATTCAATTAGATACGCTTACGTTGTTCATAGACATACAAATCTCTAAAGTTTTCGCTATAAAACGTAAAGAGATTTCGATACATGTAAGAAGAAATGTTAATAATTGGATCATTGATATATGTAAATATATACATTCAATGACTAAACATATCGTAAATAAGATCACATCAGCAGCCTATACACATACTATCATTATCAAATTTCTATATCACATTAACAGGCACAAAAATCTCTAAAATGGTCACAACACTAAATGATCAATAAGAACTAAGATACTGCATCGATTCAAATGCCCCCAAATATCAACCGAACTCATTAAACTCCATTTCCTGTAAAATAGTATGTCAAGCTCAACAATTATCTAAATTTAACTTAAACATAATATCCTCTTAAGAAAGCAAATGACCACAAAAGGAAAAAGTAATGATTCAAGCCATTAGAAATAATGCTAAACCAAACATGTTTCACCGTTGTGTCTTCATAATACCAACAATCAAACTCGTCACCAAATGAAAAGCAATTCTCTTTTATCTTAATCCAAAAACAAAACTCTACATTATTAAGAAAGAACGAGAAACAACATAATCAAATAACCCCCTTCAAAGAAATGACCTTTAGCATTTTCATAACAAAACTATCACAAAATGCTAAAAAAAACTCCTTATTTTTTTTGTCTTTAACTGCAAATCTTCCACCTCCCCCCTAAAATTGAATATTACCAAACCAATAAATTACACATACCCTTTTTAGCATTTTCTTTGCATAACTAGCACAAATTATAAAAACTACCAAACATAATGCAAAAAGAGTGCTATTTTATGAAACCATACTTATGCCAAACTGAGTTTATCATTAACAGGGTTTAAATCAAATTCATAAAAATTCAAATTATTAAGGAAATAAAACCGAACCAAATAATGATATATACTTACTAACCTTTTCTGGCTGATTTCGAGATTGAGAGATTGAAAATAAAATGATTGAGAAATGAGAATTAAGAAGGGGTCTTCTGGCGGGGGGGAGGGGTCTTCTGGAAGCTCTTCTGGTTGGGTCTTAGCTTGTTTTCCAGTATCTCCTGCAGTAGCAACTACTGCATTCTGCAATCAATCAAGAATGACAACTATTATGGGACATGCAAATTGAACTACCACTATAAAAAGTAGTAACTAATTTATTGCAACCTCAAATGTGACTCCTGTTGCACAAAAATAATCAGATCCATTATTACAGAAGAACATGCAAGTCCCAAGTTCATTGCCATATTTGTCCTTGTCTACAGCTTTGTCATTCCAAGTTATAACTGTATCTGATGTTCTCTTTTCATCTCCAATCAATGAAACAAATGGCTTATTCTTTGGAATATGTACTTTTTTACTGTATTACATAAAAACTGAGCTGTATTAGAATATAACTTCCTCAGTCAAACCTCACGTCTCAAATTTTTAAAAAGTAACACACCTATATTAAGCAGTTAGAATGATCAATAAGAAACGAGTATTAATGTACCGGATTCAACAATCTAAACTCAACGAAATGTTCCCTTTATCTTTAATCCAAAAAAATAAAACTTAAATTATTAAGAAAGAACAAGCGAGAAAACAATCAAGCAACCCCCATCAAAGAATGATTGACTTTAAAAATTGCTAAAAACTCCTATTTTTGTTCCTAACTGCACGTACCAAATCTTCCACCTCCCCTACCCCTAAAAATTGAATCTTTACGAAAATCCAATAAATCAGACACATACCCTTAGCATTTTTTTTAAATAACTAGCACAAATTATAAAACTATCAAGATAATGCAAAAAGAGTGCTATTTTGTACTAGTATATGTCATGATTATGAAATTCAGGCAATCTTTATCTTTATACAGAGTTCAACTCAATCAACATTCAACAACACTGGGATATCCTATGATAACTCAATTACTCCAACAAATTCAGCAAACAAACTAATCAGATCCGTAATTCATTCAAATATATAACTCCGACTTTCCAAAGAACAACCAGAGTAGGACATTTTACATGCAAAAATACAATATTGCAAATGTGTCATACGACAACAACAAAGAGTCACTTAAAAAACTAAGTGAAACCATTAGAAAATAGATCAATCCAAGATTAGCAAGTATTTGACGAAACACATCATGCAAAGTGACCCTAGACCCTAGGGAGCAAAGTGTCCTAAAAGCAGCCCCCCTGAACATGGATTTGATCATTTATGCGTCTAGAAGAATTATTTGCATTATCTCTTTGTGGATCATTGTCTAACTCCGGAACAGATTCTAGACCACCCAATGCTTTATTGATATCAGCAAATATATCAGGCCGGAGATGTTGCTCGAACGTCTTCATTAATTCTCCAACAGTTTCTTTCACAATTTGGTCATTAAGCGGTTTTAGCTATTCATCAGAAAGGATTATACCACCAGCTGAAACTCTCTTACTAATTCCATTGATCCTTGAGCACTTCTCGCGCTTGCATATGATTTTGAATTTTCGATGTCATGACCTCACGATATGCACTATCTCCATCAATTTGCATCTTCAATTGGACTTCCTCCATCTTGTCTCATATTAAAACCAATAAATTAATTACTACAAATTTAAATAAATAATGATCATTGCTCCCTAATATTACATCAAAGAAAACATGTCGAGCTTGAAAAGAAATCTCTTGGTCCAAAAGTTTGAAGAGGTATTTGATCGTGAACTACCGTCGTACACATAACTAGTATAAAAACCAAGTCCGTAACTTGTAAGATATGCATGTTAATAGTACTATGTCTCATGTAAAAACATAATCTAATAATGAGTGGAACAAAAATGCAGAAGTTAATAGTATATTTACAAAGGGAGGAGTGGAGTGTGAGCAGAATCATCCACCCTCCCCCCTCAAAAAATGCAGCCAAATACAGTTTGAAGCCGACACCGCAGTTGTACCAAAGATCTCCGACAAAACAACACCACCACTCATAGTCCAGCGTTGATGTTCCAATGATACTAGGCCTGATTCACGGCGCACGAGTGAACATAGTCCAAATATTGAACTTCCAAGGAGAATGACTTACCAAGGAAAATGTTCACATTCTACGCCTTAGTAATGCATGCAAATTGAACCCTTAAAGAATCACATAATATGTTATATTGATGCCATTCCTTTGGTAAAGTCATTCAAAACATCAAAGATCACAATGCCAGGTATTAGAGAATTAAGTTAAGCTAGTCAAGATCACAATGCCAGGCATGTACTAAAGATAACTACTTATCAAGACATCGATGCATGTTTTAAAAAAGTGGCAAGAGCACTACAATGTTACTTTGAATGTGCCCAAAAGGTGTTTTGTGTATTTTTTATCGGCTTTCCTTTTCGAGTTTCTTTGTACATAGAAGCTTGAGACGGTGGCTTTTTCTCGGATCTTTTGTTGCCGGTGACGTAAACAATGTATTATTATATTAAGATAAAAGAAAGAAAATAGTGATATAATAAACAAAGAGAATTCAATGATGTTTAATACACCATTTCATATTGCTTCCTCGCAAAGCTCATAGACCCATAGTGTGCCTATCCATTTGCATCGTACTACTTTCAGCCTTCTTTTTGCTTTCTACCTGTTTTTTAATATGAACAAACCATTATTATGTATCTATAATAGTTAACAACATGGTCAAAATCGATACTGATTACATTCAAAACGCAACCATCAGTTTGAACACAAGACAAAGAGATGGAAGCTCAACACATACATTATAGTGTACACATAAACTAAACTTGGCACATACTCACCTAGAAATACAGAACATAACAAACATACCTGAACTACATCCAAATTCCAATACTCTATCAAGTCCATAAAATGCTTTTCCTCGGTATTATATCAGAGTTATTTATTTAACCTATCAATCTATTATCATTAAAGGCAGAAAAATGATGTGCCTTCACACTGCATTTGTATTTGCGCCAGAGTATTCCAACACGTGACAACACATAATCTTTACCTTCTTCAACAATTATGTATTTCATCTGTATCAAGTGATACTAGGTTAATGTTATATATATATGAACCAAGTATAACTATATATAATATAGCTAAAATTACCTTGATGTAATTCCAAATTTTGTCCTTACCAATAACATGATACATGATGCCAACTGATCTTGTTCAATGGAGCAAGAGTAGAATTACGACATATAGTCTGAACCTAATAAATTATCTACGCCTCTTATCGTGACCAACAGGCTCTCCCATTTCATTTAGAATGATAAGCTTGTGATCATCTAATGTCCATTCGAGGACATCTTTGCACACAGTTGGACCTCTAGTTCGCTTTTGTTGCTTTAGTGATTCTAAAATCTGGGTTATCTTTCATATATATTAATATTTGACACATTATAGTAAAAACAAAATAATTATCAAGGTTCTGGTCTTCGCTTCAATTAATGGATCAGTTTGCACCTCTAGTTGATTATCATTACCAAAATGCACTCCATCATGTTTTGCATCTTCATCTCTTTCTGGTTCCAAATCACAGTCACTTAATCCCATAGAATTCTCATGCTCTTCCTCTAATTCATGTCCGGTGACTACGCTTTTTAGATTTTGAATTTTGTGTCGATAGTTTTGTATCAATGCCTGACTTTGCTTCCCTCTCAATTCTTCTTGTCTTAACTTTTCTTTGATCTTCAACTAAGCACTCATTGACCTCAAGTAATCATGTAATTCACGTTGTTGTTCTTGTGCAGTAAACAAACCTCTTGCTCTTTGCTTGGATTTTCAGGTGCTAACTTTCATTTTGGATTAGACTTGCTTAATTTCACTTGAGAAACTACATCTTGCTGTTGTTTGTTATGTAGTACAACTTTTAGTTGTAGCTCCTTCACTAACTGTCCTTTCTTGTTATTTGAATTACAGATCTTCAATTAAATCGACATCGCTACGGGTGTACATTTGAACCCGAAAACAAAATGGCCATCGTTAAAATGTTACATGGCATTCATTGATTTGTCACTTATGATGTATATAATTATTTGTTGAGAAAATAATACTAGCTCCATATATCACTAACATCATCATTAGATATCACAAAAATAAATGTATTATCAAGTAAAATGTCAAAGAGTTATCTTTTAATTTATTATCACCAAAGATTACCAATCCTTCAATGGCCCTTGCTCATGAGAAGTTTCCGACACAAGTTTACTAATGACAAACCTCATCATTTTCTGTTATATATACGCATGCAATGCAACATCAAAGCGTATGGCACTTTAAATCCAATAGTAAATATGTTGATTATTATTTCAAACCCGTAAAACAAATAATGAACCATCATAGTTACACTTTATACACAACTAATTACCAATTAAGTTAGGAAACAAAGACGGAAGATGTTTCACAAATATCATAACATATAGAATAACCTTCTTTGAGCTAGTGCATGCCTTACTTTGTCGTACCAACAATATCTCATTTTCATCTTCACTTGAGTTGATTTCAGTATTTTCAATAGGTGTGTACTCATCAATAGCGTTCTTTGATTTTCTCTTTGAATTCATTGAGGTGTTCAACTTAAATTTCTTGGAACTCTATTTGACTCCGACCTGCTGGAGAAGCCGCTTTTTATCCCGACTTCGCCATTTTCGCTGATTTTCTTCTATCCTTTCTGCCTAACTTTCTCATAAGCTGACATCTTGATTTAGATACCTGCAACATCACAAAAATGTAAGAAGGCAACATCACAAAAATGTAGGAAGGCAACATCACTCTAAAATAAAAAAGGCGAGACAACCAAATCAAAGTCAGATACAAATAACCATAGCAACCAGAAAAGATAAATGTTTAGTTACAAGCAATAATTCTTTATCTAAAAAAGGCATACACAAACAACCACATCATCAAACATTATCCTGTTAGTTCATTGGTTCCATCCAATCCCAGTCTGTTTCATCAACATCTGAATCATTTTCAGTCCTCTCAGCCATTTGATGCACGTTAACCCTTTCAGAAACACCTTCTCGGCAAAGCCTTATCTCATCATCATTAACAGTCACTACATTTTGGATCTCGACAGGTTCACGAAGTCTATTCGTATATCTTCATATTGCCCCTCGGCATAAAAAAAGTCTCTTGGCAACATTCGATTCACATGGTGAAATCTTTATAACATCATCTCTTCAATATAAAAACTCGATTTACTCAGCGATGCCATCACCTAATCGGGTTACTTTTAGATAATAATCTTTGAAATTGGCTAATGTAGTAAGACCACAATCGTCTACTTCTGTATGAAACCAATCACACTCAAATAACACGACACTGAATACACTCCAATAATCTAACTCCACTATAGATTTATAACCTGCAGGCAACATCACCAAGAACAGGATTAATATCCCATTACTATCGGTTGAGTTAAAGCAGTTAAAGAAACTCCGCTATTTTGGGTTTTGCATTTGTCATCGTGCTCTTTCGTGTAGAATTTGTAACCATTGGCGTAAAATACCCAAAGATACCTCCTCGCAATAGTCAGGGACCCAAAGAATCACTTAATATGTCTGTGTTACTGTCCAACTCAACCTTTTCTTTGAACCATCTCGTTAATTCATTGTTGTGTTGTTGTGCCTCCGACCACCTTCTTCTCTTATTATTTTCCGACTTCTGTTTCACAACCTCTTCATGTTCCCTAAATTTAAGAGTGATAAAATAAGTTGGTAAAATATAAAATGATACATAAATTATATAAGGAAATAAAGAAGTAAATAGAACTAACTTAATATAATTCTCAACTAGCTCATTTTCACAATTGAACAGAACATATCGATGAGCTAAAGTCAATGTGTCCGAATCTAGAGTATATGCCCCCCTTTCTTTTTTCCTTTCTTCTTCCTCCCAAGAGGATAGCCTATCTTAGGAAACAAAGGTGATTCACCCAAAGCCAATCGGCCTCGCCATGATCGATTCGCTAAGCTTCGATTGATTTTTAGAAAAAGCTAGCTCCATCATGCAGATATCTAGAGCAAAATATCAAGCACTCTTCCGCTAAGTAACCTTCAGCAATGGAAGCTTCAGGGCGACATCTATTTTTAACATATGATTTCAGCTTTCCGAGGTATCTCTCTATAGGGTACATCCACCAATCGCACACTGGTCCACCAAGTTTTATTTCATTGACCAAATGTATGGGTAAATGGACCATGATGTCAAAAAATGACGGAGAAATATCCTTTCCAGCCACAAATACCTCAACAATAAATTTGAAGACGATCCAACTCAGCTGGATTGATGACTCTCTTACATATAGATCGGAAAACGTAAATTCCGCCTAATGCGGGCAGCACTGGCTGTTCCGCAGTAGTATTCTAATGGCAACTGAAGTGGTATCAAAAAGATTATAATATGTGCATCATGGCTTTTATAACCAAATATTTTTTCCTCCTTCACTTGCACACACCTAGATATGTCTGATGTATAACTTGGACTTTTTAGTCAACATTGGCGTAACATACTTTTTCCTCCTCTGATATCAAAATGATGCCTTTGGTAGCAACACATACCGATCATCACCTGATTCTTGAGGATGTAATTCTGGCCGAATCCCCATTTCTTGTAGATCTAATCGAGCCTTATGATGATCTTTGGATTTTCCAGGAATATCTAACAAAGTCCCAAGCACACTATCACATATATTTTTTTCTATGTGCATGACATCTAAATGATGTATTAATCAAGCATCTTTTTCCAAGAAACCAAAAGTGCGAAGACGGAAGACTTTCTCCACGGACAATCATCATTTTTCTTCTTTGGTTGTAACTTACCAAAACTATTTTTCCAATCCTTCAACAATTGCTCAATCTCACACTTGTTAAAGGTTCTGGAGCAGCCCTCTCCTCCGTCTCCCCGTCAAAAGCCTTAGTATCATAGCGCCACGGATGATCGGCATCTAAGAACCTACGATGAGCCATATAACAAGATTTGTTACTGTTACTCAAAGATCTATGGCCGCCACGACAATGTGGACAACCAAACTTCCTTTGGTACTAGCAACGACAACATCGCATATTCCGAAAATCGTCAGGGTTGATCTTTTAACGCTGCATACATTCTGAAGGTTTCTTTCTTCGATGCATCATAGGTGTCGAATCCATTACACCATAGATCTTTCAACTCTTCTATTAATGGTTGCAGGTAGACATCAATGTCATTCCCCGGAGAAGCAGGCCCTGGAATAAGTAGCGACAATATCAAGAACTCTGACTTCATGATTAACCATGGTGGTAAGTTGTAATTTATTAAAACAACGGGCCATGTACTGTGTTGTGTGTTCATTGTTCGAAAGGGGTTGAATCCATCACTTGCAAGCCCCAAACGAACGTTGCGTGACTCACTTCCAAAGGTTGGGTATAACTTATCAAATTCTTTCCAATCCTCACTATCAGCTGGATGCCTCAGTAGCCCATCTTTTTCCCTTTTTTCATCATGCCACCTCATTAGCTCTGCCGTTTCAGAGCACATATACATCCTTTGCAACCTTGGTTTAAGAGGGAAATGCCAAACAACTTTAGCGGGAACTTGACGTGCAGTCACTTTTTCTTGATTACCATCATTATTTCCTTGGTTTTCAGTCGGTTTCTCTTTCCACCTTGATGCATGACACACATGACAAGATGTAGCATCACCATACCTTCCAAGCAAGAAAGATACAATATTACGACACGCACTCATTTTGCTCCAGACGTTGTGCCTATATCTTTCACAACCTTCTTTGCTTCATAAAAGGACTTTGGCAACTTAGCTTCCGACAACAATTCCCGAATCAACTCCAAAAGATTTGAAAAAGTCAGATACTTTATTCCATGGGTGCACTTCAACAGATACAAGCGAATGAGAAATGACAGCTTCGAAAATGTTTTGCAACCAGGAAATAGTTCTTATTTTCCATCTTCAACCAGCTTGTAAAAAATTTTAGCCTCTACATATGCCTCATCTCCAAATTTTCTCATAAGTTAACTGTAATCTCATCACAGACATTTCTCGTGAATGTCGCCTATCGACATCGCCAAGGATCGGCCAAGTGTAAATATCTTCACCCATCCCCTACGTAATTACTAACCATCAAATACCTCGCCCACACCGCCTCGACTCAATCCCATTAGCTATCAATTCATTGAAAACTATGCTCTGCGATGCCAAAACCGAAGAACGCATGCCTTTACACCTAACAACTAACTGACTTCACTGCAAAGTGGTCGCAAACGCTTATTTAAGAAATCCTCCACACCTTTTTCATATTCAGTACTAGATTGTAGGAAATTGGTCCACCTACTCATGTCGACACCTTTATAAACTACTTTAAAAGCAATTAGTTGTTAGGTTATTACAGCTAAACATAATTAATCATTACTGCTTTTAGAAGTTATTAAAACTAATCATAAATCTAATCAGAAAATAACAAAATAAACAAACTTTATGCGCATTACAAAAAATAAAGACTGAATAATATACAAAGAACAACCATCTGTCACAACAGAATTGTCTCAAGTATATACACACAAATACCACAATCAACAATAAGATGCGAAACTGACTAGTTGATATCCATATCAATTGCAAGTATACAAATTCCAATCTATTCATGTCCAATAGTATCATGGAAAACTATTCCAGATGGTTTAAGAATACTCTGCCTTACAGGAAAACTAAGAAACAACACCTATTCAGATATACAGTCTAATAAGAGCGTTAATCTATCCTGGCTTACAGATATTACAAACTCTGTAATAAGAGCGTTAACCAATCAGAGCGTTAACCAATCTATTCCCGTCCAATAGTATCATGGATAGTTTAAGAAAACTCTGTCTTACAGGAAAACTAAGAAACAACTATTCAGATATACGGTCTAATAATTCGTAAACAACGCACAAGTCAACATCCTAAACTATCCTATCCTGGCTGCTTCACAAGCTTTAAAGAAAAAAAAATAGATATTACAAACATAATTGAGAAAAAAAACACAAACAGCGCAATTATCACAAAAATAAAATAATAAATCAATTAACAGAATATCTGTAATTGATCTATATTCATGTCCTATTCGGCTTACAGATTATTGTTAATCTATATCTGTAATTGATCAACCATTGAATCTCTACTTGAACACCACTCTCGTAATAAAGTTCTTCATTCCTACAGATCATCACTCTAACCTCATTCCACAACCTGCTTATTAAAACATTAGTAACAAACGTTGGACCCAGTCAATGCGGTCAAGATAAAATACATATAGAACTTGCATCAAAAGGTTAAAGGAACGTAAACTGGAAGAGAATAGGCAAATACTTTACTGGGATTTATTAGATACGTACAAACATTACAACAATTTGATATGTCATGAGTGACTAAGGCCAAATAGGAAGTTCCTACTTGAAAACAATACAAGGCAAAATAAATAGGCTGAACATGTAAACTTGATTTTGGTACAACTTAATTATTATCAAAATTAAAATAAATTCAAAATTATCGTAATAAACTCTATTCTCACAATTGTTAATAAATTGGAATTATCGATTAAGAATGCTTTAATTATCAGAATTAAAATAAAATAAGAACAGCTTAATTATCAGACAATTACAATAAAATAAATTAAGAACAGCTGAGATATAGATTAAGAACAGCTTAATTATCAGAATTAAAATAAAATAAATTAATCAATTCAAAATTAATTGAGGAATAAATTGAAAAAAATAGCTGAAAATTTGGAGATCGAAACCAAATCGATACCAAACAATTACAATCAAATTTTACAGCTTTAACAAAAACTAATCATGACAATTCAAATAAGTGAAACAAGCCATTAAATAAACAACATTATTAACAATAAAATAATAAATTGCATATTTATATTAATGTAAATAATACATGTGAATAAAAGACGGGTCGAGATATGTACCGGTGATCGGGAAGATTAGGGATTTGATTTGATTTTGATTTGATTTGATGAAAACTCATTTGTAAGGCGTAGCTTACCGAGGGAATTTGGGGAGCAGTGAGACGTAGTTTTAGATTAGTTTGGGGAGTATGAGAAAGGCATCAGTTTTGTGCTGGGATGTGTTTATTTTGTGCGATCGACGCTTTGTGCTTCGATAGTTTTGTGCGTGGAATTGGGGAGAAGCGAGACTCGTAGTTTGTAGATTAGGTTTACGATTGGAAAGTTGGGGACGCATGTCATTTATTTTGTTTGATAATTATTAATCTAGTCAAATCTTGTTGTTCGGGTTTTATGTCGAATCAAAGATCATTGAATTTTTGTACTTTATTTTTTCATTTATATTAATACAATTTTCATCACTTGTTTACAAAAGAGTATTATTTCTATTTCAAATTAATTGACTTTCTCAATTTTCAAGACACAACTTTAATCATAAATTACTTTTTATGTACATTATGAGAAATTACAAAAAAAATAATATTATGAAAATATTTTCAAAAACAAATATTTTTCCCAAAACGTCAATTAATTATGGAATTGCGTATCAAGGTTTTGACTACAAATTACTTTAAATTATGTGTTTGGTATTAATTCTAAACACATAAAAAGTGATACCTTTAAAATATTACGACATTATGTAAGTGTTACATTGAGGATACCTAAAGTATGTAATGACAAAGTGATACTCTTTAAATGTTACCTATTTTAAAAGTTGTTACATGCAGCTGATACCTAAAGTATATATAACACAAAAAAAGTGATACCTTAAATGTTACCTAAAAGTATTACATAGGTGTTACCTATGCACTCGCCAATTTTCAATTATTAAAAAAGTGTTGCCATTACCGGTGTTACCTAAAGCCATTTTCTACTAGTGATTATTGTCAACGTACTTCTACCCAGAATAGTTAGACATTAACACCGATCACTTTCTGTATTTCTTTAGTCATCCTTCTTCCGTATAGTACTTCATAGATCCTCATTCCTATTCACTTAGCTATATTATAGGATTCACCCAATATTACTTCTTCCCACAGAGTTCTTCATCACTCATCAGAGTCATATTTTCTTTCCTTCCGTCTCATTTCAACATATTAGAATTCAACATTTCCTTCGATAGCTTCAGATGGTGCCATCCCAACACTGGCTTGAAAGTTATTATTACTATGAGCAACTTTCTTCTTAGTTAAATTATCATCTCTGTTAACTCAGGTCTTACACATCAATACGTCTTATATCCTCACACAATAGCCATCGCTTCCCGTTGAGGTTTATACTGGATCAACACATAACATTTCTCACCCATTTGTCACAAATTCCTAGATTTCATCAGGCTCCTAATTGATTCCCCGACTCAGATCATTATAACAAAACCACAACCGACGCTTAACATCTGACTACACCTTCATGACCATTATAAAATTCACTTTTAATCTCATGATTACTCAACATAAAATTTGTGAAAATTAAGCTTCACATCATGATTCAACTCCTCATGGGAATTTGTAAACTTATTCATAACAATTCAATTATCATCCTTATTAAGCATTCAATCCATCAACTTAATCATATGATGAATTTCTCAAGATTCTAGAGTTAAGGGTCAACAAATTCTCTTGTTTTCCTCCTCATGATACCAACTATTCTCAAATCACTATACACCTCAAAACTATCGAAATCTCACATTATACAACCATGACATTCCCCATAATTATCCTCTCTTGATTTATTAGCAAATATACGTATATTCTACCATACTTCATAATACTCCATCGCTTCCTTTGGGATTTGCCAATCTACACTCAATAGTCCATTAATTCCAATCCTTAGAACTGGCCATTAACGCTTCACCATCATTAGTTTCCAACATGTTATTCTTTAAACAACAAATTTCCATTTATGACCTGATACATCAACCACCATACTTCTCTTATTAATGGGATCCCAAGATTCATTGATATTCTACTACTAATTCCCACAAATTTTTCTTACTGTTAGTCCAACTTCCTCCGAGCAAGCTGGTATTCCAAATCTTATAATTTACGAAGATTCCACGTACAACATCATAGGATAACGTCTAAAATATTTAAACACATCACTTGTATCCATTAACTTCAACTCATCATTGAAAAATTTGCTCTCAACCTTTCAATCGGAACACAACCAGTTATCACTTGACTAGGAAATAGTATAATATCCAAACACCTTTTTACTATTCCTCTTATCGCCTTAATGTCACAAATTTTTATTCCCGACGAAGAATTCAAACTGCACCTTTGATTCATTTATCCTTTTAACTCATTAGGACATTTATTCACGTCACTAAATCTTTAATTTATGAGATTCAACACTTATAACTCTACCCAACACATCTAACCTAAAATTCACATTTCCTTAAAGCAAATCTTCTTCGTTATATATATATATATATATATATATATATATTCAAGTCTCTTCCAAGAAATCACACATTTTCATCTCTTCTTTCCCGATCAGAAAGCAACTAAATTGCACATAAATACTCAAGTCCTTGATATTCCAACTATTATCACCAAATTTATATCACAATTTCATACTTCTCCTTTCAATTCATACCTCAAGAGTAATCCCACATACCACGTATGATCAACATAACACATACTCCACATATCATACCTTCTCATGGTTCTATTTTGTACCTCACGTTTCATTATAATGCGATTATACACAATTTTCATCATACATTGGCAACAGTCAAAAATCTCATTTCAACCTAACCTCAATCATGTTCTGAAATTCACCCAATTTTCTCTATTCATCACCAACCTTAAATAATCTATTTCCATCCAACTAACATCCTTACTTCATAAAATTAATCAACACCATATATCTAGTCTCGTAGTTTTATTACTGAAAGAATGGTTTCAATTCGACTCGTACATTATACACTTTCGAGACAACTTCAACTAGTCTTTATCATCTTAATATATTCCTGCAGGTCACACTTTATTTTATCCGGTAATTTCTCCTAGAGTCTCCAAATGGGTATATCAACTTTCAATTTTCTAAAACAAATTTTTCTCCCTCGACTTACCGCCTTAATCATCATCGACTTCCATCTCACCTCTAAATAGCTTATTAATAGAGCACTCATCAACATCTTTTCTTCCTCCCGTGGCTCCAAAAATTTTCATTATTCCACTTTATTCCTCAAATTTCACAACTTACAACTTAGAACTTCATAACGACAATCAAACTAGAATATTCCTTTTCATCCCAAATTTCTTTAGCTACATTAAATCTAATTTTATATCTACTAATGGAGTACTTCCACAATACCCATCTTTACCAATATTCCCGATGTACAAACATACTCCAATGCCTCCTGCATTTATCATAACTCACACAATCGTCTAATCGTGACAACATCTTTGCGGTAAAAAATTTCCATTTCAGCTTATCCTCAATTCCCCTAGTATCCATCGAGATAGAATTTCCAATATCAACCTATTACGGCACTTACATATTCTCTTCTTGCCTCTCATATTCATACCCCACGTCGGACGACAAGCATTCATATCGATTTATACCCATCCTTTGCACATCAACCAAATTAATTACCTTCCCCTAACAATGGGTTCATCTATCATAATTATCACCAACATTCATCCACCACCATCGCAAGGCATGCTGTAACGACTCCGCCTCAAAGGGCCTCCCCGGTGTCTGGGACTCACATCAACTTGAATAATCGAGTCACCAACGACGGATAACGATAAAAAATGACTTCATTTAACATGATAAATAAAAACAATACAACTTGTCCATCGGGTGAACTAACCAACACCTAAATAACCGGAGCAAGTAATAATATAAATACAACATCAAACAACGGATTTTACAACTCGAGACAACAATAATTATTAAGTACAACAAAACCTGTGTTAAGATAAAAGTATGACTGCTTGAGGTCTTCCGCCCACCATCGCCACCTCCACGGGTACGCATCTACCGCCAATGCATCTCGTCATCCCTCAACGACCTTAGGCATAGAAATGCCCGCCCATAGAATAGGAGTCAACTATGGGCGAAATAATACAAATATCACGTAAGTTTACCCACCACTATACACACTAGGATAATTCAAGTCCCTTACTTATTTAAAGACTATACACCTCAAGAGTTATATTTTATATGCTACTCTCGACAAGACAAATCTTTCCTTAATGGCTTTCCAACTAACACCGACAACTCATACCATGTCAACAACTTACTCACAATACACCTTAATCACATGAGATATCTCTCTATTTGTTATCTTTCTTAAGTATATAGAAAATTCCAAACAGTATTCAACTCACATAACGACTCAACTATTATCTTTAGTTCACCTTAAAGTGCTACTCCCAAATATAGCTATACACCTCCTAGACATCCGACATTTATCAGCTTTAGAACTTCCAAATTATTTCATTGTCTAATACAATGTCAAGAATCTCTTATGTCTTGAATCAAGGTAAACTTATGTACAGAATTATCTCACCATATTCTTCAATTAGTATACGGAACTTATTCCCCTCAATGGTATCAACGTCGTGGTTAGATCATAACTTATCTACTAACACATTTGAATTCAAATTTCCACCATTTATAAAATATCATCAACATCATCGATAAACTAGCATGAACCTCGGTTTAAAATGTTTGTACCTAATATTCTCATTCAAAAGTTATCTCAACCATTAACCAACTCAATTTTTAACATTTAGGGAGGTATAACGATTAATATCAACCTAGGATCCACAAGAGAACCAAATAATACTATTAATGATCAACCCAAACATAATTCGACATAATTTCATCAAGGCAACATCTAGTATAATCAACATCATATCCATAACCAATAAATGAGTCATAAAACATATCACAAAACACCATAGAAAATTTAAACAACGTGTAACACAACCAAATAGACCCAACTCCACAACCTCAACAACATAAACTACCCGACACTACAACTAAACCACTCAATCGACTCAACGACTCTATCAACTCAACAACTCAATCGACTCAAGCAACGGTGTCAACTGTATCAACACAGTCAACTCAACCAACTCATATCAACTCATAACAACTCATATCGACTCATATCAACTCATATCCGGATTTCTACAACTAATGCGCATATAATCAATCTCAACCTCAGCAGGAGAAACTTATGCCCGCGACATAAGCTATCACCGAATCAATCTAGGCAATGGCAAAACACCGCACTTATACCGAGGTATAAGGCAAATACCGGATAATACAACTCAACATACATCAACAACTCCGCACTTATACCGTAGTATAAGGCACAACACCGGGTAGTACAACCCACACATATATCAACAACTCCTCAAAACACCTATACGACTCAGTAACCACAGACACGACCCAACACAAGGAAATAAACAACTCCCAACCAAAACACCAAAATCATCAATTACAAGATGAAAATACAACCCAAGCTATGCACAATAATCAACAACATATAACCATCACGCCCACACATTATCTCCTACAAGTTGAAGTAATAAGTGAACATATCCTCAAGACAACCAATCAGCATACACAATATATACACATACAAGCCGATAGATAAAAAACTCCATTTCTGAGATTTGTACTCACCTTGGCTACAAATAACAATGCCTCGCCTAATCACCAGTGTCTTTCCCACATTCTCGCGTCTAATCAAAACACCCAAAAATATAATTATTAAACTGTATTGAATCTGCTACTTAAAAAAAAAAAAAATTTAATTTTTCGGTCGGCGTGGATCCGGGGATGTAAGATAAATAATTTCGATGATAATATTATTTTCGTAAAAATTTTTTGAATAATTACATTTATAGTTTAGAAGTGTTGGTCATGGAAGAAATTTTTTCTTTGAAATGAGTCGACAGTCGAAATACAAATGTAATCGGCCTGCTTAGGTAAGATATTTCGGTTTTGAGAATTTTAAAAGTTTTAATCGTATGGGTATTACGATATTTGGGGGTTGGGAAGTTAAATTTATGTTGGAGTTGTGTTGTTAAAACCGGCACGGTAAACTAAACCGAAACCGAAATGTAGAAAAGTCGAAATAAAGTTTCGAGATACTTTTATGCTGACCCTCATGGCATCTTTTATACTTATCCTTTAGTTTGTCATCATCAAAGAGCTTCTTCTTTCTTTCCTCATGGAGTGGCCGAACTCCCTCTACATTTCCTCATAAAAAATTTCTTCAATTTTCTTCCCAAATTTCGCTAGCTGTCCTAAAATTTTCGGCAGATTCCCCTGTCATTCTCTCACGCTTTCTCGAGGTAAGAAAGTTCGAATCTTTGGAGTATTTCTTTTGAGTTTGAGGATGTTGACTTTGGGAATTTGAGTTGACTTGAGCTTTGATGTTTATTATGTTATGTGAATTGTCATCTAAGCTTAGATTATCGTATAATAGTTGATAATTATCGATGCAGGGGGTTGAAAAATGCCGAGATCATAGTTGACTTTTGTTGACTTTTCTAAATGGTGTTTAAATGATAGAAGGGGTGCTCTTGGACTAGGTACTTAGGGATTTGTTTTGAGGTAAAAAGTTAAGATTTCGCGAGTAGAGAATGTTCGTGATATTACCAGTTTAAGTCGATATTTAATTGATTCGAGATTAAAGATGATTGTGGAAATGTGATGATTAGTTGTTAATATCAGAATGTTAGGTCTTTGAAACTAGTAATTGAACTCGATCATTAATAAGAAAGTGCCGCGAACTTCTAAGTCGAATAGGTCAGAAAACGCTTTGTCGGGTTATTTTGGGGGTATCGTACGAGATTATATATATCGTAGAATGCTATATTATTAGTTGTGTTATAAGTAGTAATTGTAATTTCGGTGTTTTGATTAGACGCGAACGGAGAAGGCACTTGACGACAGGCGAGACGCTTTCGCACGCGAACCAGCAAAATACGTAACTGAAACGAAGCATACTGAG
>JADFUC010001235.1:0-131037 GCA_019722365.1 Lithospermum erythrorhizon | reverse complement strand
CATGCATTGCTTAGTTAATCAATACCCGCGATAAATACTTACCTCGTTAGCAAATAATACGCCTCGCCTAATTAGTCCGCTGCGTGGTTCCTTCCCCACGCCAACGCCTCTAATCAAACAATTCGAGAGATATAATTACTACATACTACCATATTAATAACTATTTAGTTATCTATCAACTTAACAACCTGCTTTTAGCTTACCAATTATAACTTAAGGTGAAAAGATTACTACGCCGAGTTAAACCGACTAATAAACGACAAAATTCGAAAGATCACATTTCCCCAACCCAATCGCCATGACTCCCTCCAAACACTAACACTTTAAACAACTCTATTCAACCCAAATCAACTTTTCTAAACCAATATATCCATCCATCATTAACCACCTAAATTCCAAAACCCCAAATACTACTCACTTACCCAAACTAAATTACATAATCTCTACCAACCACACACAAAAGTCACAAGCAACCCATACTCCAAAACATCTCCATTAAAGTCCATTAACATACTTTTGAAACTAAAGTTTGATTTGGGAAAAGTCAACCTAAAGTCAACTATAAACTTCCACACATATCAACCACTAAAATCAACCATAATCACCTCTACTCACAATATCCAAGCTTAGATGTAACATTCCTACCATATAAAGTCTTAAAATCTCAAATCCAAAAAGTCAACACAAAGTCAAACTCATAAAAATGGTCAACTATAGCTCAAAATGTCAAGATTTGAAGATAAAAATCATACCTTAGATGATCGAGAGATGAAGAACATGATGTGGAGGAATTGAAAAAGATTCCTCCAAGAAATGAAAAAAATCATGATCAAAGATAAAGTTTCTGCCTTCCTAGTATAAGTGTGTCTGGGGGATTTTGACGACATTTAATAAGAATACCAGAGTCAAAAAGATATTTCTAGAGTTGCGTTGAGTCTCGCTCGTTTGTAGTTTAATTTCGCTTCTAAGCAAATAACAACACAACTCGAATATAAACTTAACTTCTACCCCCAACTGATATTACAATAATGCACATAAGGAATGGATTATTACAATATGTTTGTTACATAACCTCATCCACTAATTTTTCTTAACATCATATAAATTTTTATATTATTTTGTTTTCTATGTTTTCTGATTCAAATGTTAAGTTCTTGGTACTAGTTCATAACAAAGACCATTTATTTTGTTTCAACAACATGTAATTTCTTCTTTTTCATTTCTATTTTATAATTAATTTAGTGAAAATATCATATCATAATGTTTTTGGATTCAGTATTGATAATGAGAAACTCTTTTGAATGAGCACCAACTAAAGAAGTTTTATGTACATGCATGACTGTGCACCGGCAGTTAGTAAAGGTAGAGTCAATAGTTTAAAGGGCGATTGACATCAAAGATCACCACGCTGGGTAAAATCCCCTTTCTAACATCCCAGTTCCACTTTAGATCAAGCGATCACCAAAGCCAGGCGCAGCCGCTATCAGGTGACTTCGAGGTTGAAATTGAATTTTTCTACAATTTTTCACATTTTTCGAGAGTATTTTAATCTTTTCATCATTTATGTGTATAAATCAATACCCTCCCTATTATCTTTCCCAAACCATCCTACCTCAACAACCAATCTAAAAAAATAATTTCCACGATCTAGACATAGATTTAAGCCTAGAATGATGTGGGTATGGAACAAATGCAAAAGACCAACGGGCAATAAGCCGCACCATCTTTATATATACACCTCTTACTATATGATTCTTGATTTCTTGATATGTAAAAATTCAATCTTTCTTATTCCAAATTGTCACTATATGGTCTAAAATTGGGTCATCATAAACAAAATTATGAAGAAAAAAAACTTATAAAATGATTCTTGATATCTAAAAATTCGCTCTCTTTTGTTCCAAATTGTTCGTCACTATTTAGTCTAAAATTGGGGCATCATAAAAAAAAATTGAAAAAAATTTACAAAATGATTCTTGATTTCTTGGTATCTCAATTCAGTCTTTTTTGTTCCATAGTCATCACTCACCATTTGGTAGAAAATTTTTGGTTCATAGTTTTTATTTGTTTGTATATAAAAAAATGGATTTTGATTAATTTAAGATCAGGGTGATTTTGAGTAATACGGTGTTGACTGGATGCTGACGGACAAGTGGTTTTGTATGAATGGGGCGAGCAGTTCGAGGGAGTCAGGCTAAGCCTTTGCCTGGGCTTCATCCGCCAAGAGCGAGTTCGGGTCCTCGCCAATACGCTGTTTCGTACGCACTACAATCGATTTTGACTCGATGATTTTAATTCACCCCACCCCAAAAGCTGAAATGTAGAAAGACAAAAATGTTCTCGAAAAGGTGTAAAAATCACTCATCTCCAAAACACAACGACTAACTTCGCTCTACAGCGAATCCTTTAACGATCGAAGTTGTTTCAAGCGAACTGTATCAATCGAATTATGATTTGCGCGAACGCGAGCCGACTAGCGATTCGTTTATCACTAAATTCAAAAACAAGAAAATTATAGCGAAGGGGTAAAAAGGTTGTGAAATTACTATTTTGCCCTCCTATTTTGTAAAGCAGGAAATTTGAATTAGGAGTAAAATAGTCAATTTCACATATACTGTTTCGGTGTTGGATTCGAAAAACGAGGTTGAACTGTAATCGTTTAAAGTCACCATTGCCGACCACAAGAGATGTGAGTGGACACGTCACACGATGCTTCCCAATTAGCTAAACCATTTATCAAAATATATAGGCATATTTATATAGTCTTTTCAATTTCAGAAGTCCTTTTTCCTTTTAATTATCTTCTGGTTTCTCATTTTCAGCGATTTTCGTTGCCCAATGGGCTGTTCCTCTTCACTTCCAGGTCAGAAACCCTAATTTTATTTTTTTCTTCAACTTAATTAATCTATCTATTTGAATATTATTCAATTCCTTTTTTTCCTAATTTGGTTGGTTTGTTTTTCATATATGGTTTCTTGTTGATGATGCAGATAGGAATCCGACCGGGGGAGGTGGAATTAATCGGGAGAATGGGGGAGCAAACGATCCCAAAAACCTAAAAGTTAAGGTACTTTTTTGGATTAATATCAATTTATTGTATGTTTTTGGGTACCTTCTGGTGTAAGTTTAATCTTAATGGAATTAATCTTGATATGTTTATTTGAATTTAGAGTTGTTTATTGTGATATGTGATGTATTAAAAATTTTAATGTTTAGAAGGGGTAGCTTAGCGTTGTGGAGATGTATGGTTGTCTTTGCCATTCTATTTCGTTGTACCTTGTGGAATTTTTAGAAGCCCTCTTCTTGCTAATTGTCGAATTTAGTCTTGGTTTAGTGCATTTACCGAAATCTTTGGCCTTGATATAAATTTAAAAATCGAAATGGCTCAGAGTCGGGACTGCCTACACTTTACCTTTTGTCAAGTAGTGAAAAGTAACACAATAACAACAAGCCCAATACCTCTAAGATGCTCTTTATGTTGGGTAAGGGAGGATCTTATTGTATGCAACTTTATCCTTATGATAATGCAGAGGTTGTTTCTTAATTAACCAAGATGAAGTGCAGTGACTATCTACTACTACAACACAAGATATAAGAAGCTTAGTAATATAATGAGTCATTTCGAGTTATTCTTTCGACTCCAATAGCCATAGAATATATTATCTTCGACTCCATGCGACATGGAAAAATTAGATTAACTGAAAACTAATACTCCCTTTTTCTCACAAAGATTGATTATCTAGGCTATAAATGCATATAAATTAATGTGGAATGACTTTTACCATGTTTACCCTTGACATAAATTAATGATGTCTAGGTTAATATCTATTTCTTATGGATATTATGTGGACATTAGAAAGAGAGTATAATTCAACGACCCACATAAAAAGAGAAAAGGAGAAAGAGAAAAAATAGGGATATAAAGGGAAAAACATGTACAAATAGTATTGGAAATATAAAAAATCAAACATTTTGATGCAAGAAGAGAATGGTAGATAATCAAATTTTCTGAGACGGAGGGAGTAATATTTTACTGTTTTTGTTTTGCTTCTGTATCCAGTGTTTTCATCAGTCATGACTAATTGACAATTGTCCTGGAATGTTTTTAGCTTGTTCTTCTAGGGGACTCTGGTGTCGGCAAGAGCTGTATTGTTCTTCGTTTTGTCCGTGGTCAGTTTGATCCAACCTCCAAGGTAACATTAATGTTTTCTTTTCCATATTGTGTGTCACGTTTCCATGTCCTATGGAGTCAATGATACTATATTCTCCGACTCTTGGATACTCCTGATAATAGAAGAGATCCAACACTACCTACGCTTATCTATTGTGGAGGAGTAGATAGTGTTTTTACTTAACTCTTGGGTCAATTTGAAAACAACCTCTTTGTTGTTACAGTCGTAAGGCCTGCGTACTATCCGACCTCGCTTGCCCCGTTTAGGCGGGATCTTTTTCAAAAGCATTGGGGCATTGATGATATTGATGATCATGTATCTTCTTCTAGCATCCATTAGCCAGATGTTCCTGACATCGACAATGTGATTATTTGTTGTAGGTAACCGTTGGAGCATCTTTCTTGTCTCAAACCATAGCCTTGCAAGATTCTACAACAATAAAATTTGAAATATGGGATACAGCTGGTCAAGAGAGGTACTATCAGTCAAGAACTTATTATTCATACAAAACCTATGTTAATGTGTCTTATCATTGTTCTGGGGGAATGTATATATCTTTTCAAAACTAATGAGGATATCTGAGAAGAGGAACTCACATGAACTTATTATTTTTTCTCCCATATCTAGGTATGCAGCTCTTGCACCACTATATTACCGAGGTGCTGCAGTTGCAGTTATCGCGTATGATATTACCAGTCCTGACACATTCTCTAAAGCACAGTATTGGGTTAAGGTACAAGGCATTCATGCCAAAATTTATATTGAAATTGACTGCAGTTTTGATGATATATTATGTACACATTCTTTAAAGCACAATATTGGGTTAAGGACTTAAGGTACAAGGTATTCATGCCAAAATTTGTATTGAAATTGACTGCAGTTTTGATGATATATTATGTACACATTCTCTAAAGCACAGTATTGGGTTAAGGTACAAGGCATTCATGCCAAAATTTGTATTGAAATTGACTGCAGTTTTGATGATATATTATGTACACAGTCATGATTATCATGTCGTATAGTCTTGAAAAATGTTTTTGTAATTTGTATGTCTCCTGTTTGAAGTGACAAGAATATATTATCTTGACTTCGTCATGGGTGGGCCATAATTTAAGAGATCAAAGAAACTGACTTGTAACTGTAGTCACATATTACTTTGTTTTTTCCTGTTATTTTCGGTTATTCGTACTTTGATTTAATCTTCTGTGGTGGTTGTTCTTGTCAACTCATGTTTAACTCTGGCATTCTTGCAACTGAATAGAGGCATATTTAGTAAGAAGTAGCCTACATGTTTTAATATTTGCAGGAATTACAAAAACATGGGAACCCTGATATAGTCATGGCTTTGGTTGGTAATAAAGCCGATCTTCAAGAAAAACGGGAAGTTCCAACACAAGTAAGCTGCACTTTACACCATGACCTTTCACAACCATTACTCTTACATTTTATTCCCATGATTTTATACATTAATTCATATTTATTTTATCTGTTGAAGGATGGAATTGATTATGCCGAAAAGAATGGTATGTTCTTTATCGAGACATCTGCTAAAACAGCGGATAATATAAACCAATTGTTTGAGGTAAAGCCAAAAGACACTTGCATTTTGTTTCTCTGCCACACTTTCGTAAGATCATGACAAGTTTCCTATTTATAAATCTTAAAACAAATTCAACCCATTTTAGTTTACTGACTTGATATGTAAAAGATCCATCCAGCTTCTTAGTAGTTTGTATGAGCTTTATCTGATATATTATGTTTGCATTATTAACTTTTTATGATGAATTAATTCTGCTCAACATATTTGTGAATTAAATACAGTGGTCTAGTTATCATTCAGTTATCGTCATCCTTTTCCTCATTGAGGCAATTCCTTACATTACCTGACTTCTTTTCCCCCTGCTTCGGTGGTTAATATTTACAGGAAATTGCAAAGAGAATTCCACGTCCATCTCTTACAGATTCATAATATTTGGAAGTTCCGATAAAAAAAATATTTGGAAGTTAAATGACTCGGACATACCTCGGAAGTGGAGAACTGCATATGCGTGAATCAAGTGTGTACATTTTCTTGATGTAACTTCAACTTGTGAATTGTTGAGGGTTGTAATATTAGTCATATACTGGTTTTGGCAAGACTTGACACGTATAGAAACATAAATGGATTGTCATGGTTGTTGCTTAACAGTAATGAGCTATTATTATTCATTTCTGAAGCTGCAACGAAACCATATGAAGTATTAAACTCATTCTGTTGAACTAATAGTTCTTGGTTAATATGTTTACCCTATATTATACTATGCATCTATGGTGGTAAGTAAACCCACATCATATAAATGTATGGTGTATCTGCAGTCCTAGATACCTGTTCCCTTTGGTACAATCTCAAACTCTCACACCTAATTCAGAGTAGCAGAATCTGAGCTCCAGATTGTTTTTTTTATATAGTTAATTGTATATAATAATAGTTATACATATTACAAATAAATCATAATATTACAAATAAACCTACATGACTGATGTATACGCCAACAATCTAACTTAATAAAAAACATATATAATATATAAAAACTTAAACCTGAAACCTCAGAATATCCTAAGCCTCTTTAAGAATTTTTTGGGTGAAAGATGAAGTCTCCCCGCGAATTCAAAAACTTAAACAAGACTAATAATAAATATTAAATCATATTTTAAATCACTTTGTTTCTCTAAATTTATGTAGTGCCGCCTAAAGGTGATAAAACTCTTTGTTCTATTATATATGCCCCCCTCTCCTGGGTCCGATTCTTCAACTATAATCTCGGATCGAACGGGGGCGGGGGCAAGTGGAGATTGACGCAAACCCAGGTAGTTGCCCTCTAGATTTTGAAAATTATTTTTATGTTCTTTCGTTTTTATATCACATCAGTTTTTACTTTTATCTTTCAAATTTCATCACTTAGTGAATCTTTCAAATTTTGTACTCCTTCCGTTTTTTAGTTGTCAAGTAAATGCAAATAAATTTATTTGAAAACAATTTTAACGTTTTTAAAGATAATAAATAATATTTTTATATTTTCAACGCATTTTTCGACTACTTATTCTTTAAATTAACAACCAACCAATGATATTGTTTTAATTAATTATCATTCTACATTTTTAATTCACTTTTTAATATATTTATGTATATAAATGTCTCAAAACATAATGAAAAAATGGAGGGAGTATATCCTAAGTTTTAGTAATGGTTTTGTCCTCTATTATACATTGCCCCTGGGCCCTAACCATAAGAGTGTAGTCATTTGATAAAGTTATTAACAAGTAGTCGTGGCAACGAATTGGCTTCTGCCCGCCCGGCCCCTTAAAGAACGAATCCCGCCCGTAACATGTCTCGGGACGGCCTGTGAAGCCTGCTAACGAATCGGCCGGCCCGCCCGTTTTAATACCGGCCCCTGCTCGTTCGAGGCCCGTGTATCAATGAATGCGGTACCGCTTTGAATTACAACGGCCCACGCTTTTACCTCGCGATACAAATCTGCATACCGTTGAAGTAAATCCGCACTCGGTAACGCATAACGGTGAAATCTAATATAAGCACGCAACATAACCGTATACCGCTTACATTAACGGTACCACGTTAAAGTCCAACGGCTATTTTTATGAATTTGTATGATCAACCGGGTACCGCTTAGATTAAACTACTCATCGGCTGGTACACCGCTGACCTCAAGACAAAACCATCCTACATTTCGCAAAACTCAAAATGAAGAGGGTCTATAAAAGTGGGGCAACACCTCCTTCATTTCTGCCAACTCACAATCATTCTTAAGCAATACCAAAGAAATGTTAATCACTTTCAAGCAATTACAATATTCATTACTTTAGGTTTTTGGGCTTGTTTCGCGCAATCAAGTGAATCAACGATCTTACTGGCTTCCATTTACGATCCGGTATTATTTATCAACTTTTATAAATCTTTACATTTGTTCTTCTTTAATTAATGGCGCGAAACGAATCCCTGAAAAAGATTCAAAGGATAAGGCTAGTATGTCCAATGATTTTGTTAATTTAGATGATGATAATTGTAATGGATGAACTATCTCTTATTAACTCTCAATCTAGTGCTACGGATACTACTATTGAGAGGAAAAAACTTCATGGATTGGAAATATTTTCATGGAGACCGAAAAACAAACGGAAACTTGTTTAAATTAAAGAGTACTCTATCATGGAAAACGCTGGGTAAAGTGTAACCTGGGCCATCTTCATGCCAATTCCTGGTCATAAGATAAATTCAAAGTTACGCAGAAATGGGCGTTGCAGATACAAGTAACTATCGATACCCAAACCGCAAAAACTTTTTTTTAGTATTTTGGCATATTGTGGATCAAACTATGAAATTTGTAACTCCGTAGTTCTTTGCTTTTAATCATCATGACGGATGGCGCTTCACTAAATGGATTCAAATGCCGTTAATCCTCGAGCGCAATACGTATCCCTCGGCTCCATTTTTACTAAACTATGCTTTTAAATATTTTAAAAGTGAAAAGATCTTCTGGCAAAATCTTCAAAGTGAATTTGCCTTATAAAATGTATTTGACTAGTGATATCGGTGTCTTTTTTGGATTTTGATATAACGTGCGTAACATGCCATTGATTGACTTTTATCGGGGTCTTTACAAAGTGAGAATTATATATTTTAATTTTATTGCTAAACATAACAATATTCAAATTTCGAAGGTATACCGCATGCTTAACGATTACAAATGTTTGAATAGGATTACTTCAATTTTATTTGATAACGCGTCCGCTTAATAAACGTGACAATTGAAAGATTAAAGATGCCTATTAAACCGATTTTAGTGAACTTTTTCATGTTAGATGTTTATGTCACGCCCTTCAATTAGTTAGTTAAAGATGGAATACACGCCTATTGGGATATTTTATTTTACCACCCGTGAAGGCCGCACTTTTGTTATAATGGCGGGGTTAAGCATACTTAATATAAAAAATTGGATGAGGCTTCGGGAAAAAGTTTAAAAATTAATTTGGATTATGACACTAGATGGAATTTAATTTACGATCTACTAGTTCGCATATACGTATAAAGGATTTAAATTACAACATTTTACGACGATGTCTACTGTGAATATTATTATCCCCCACTCACATATAATAATTGAAATATTGTTATGAATTACTTAAATTTCGAGCCATTTAAAGACATACCAAAGTTTTTTCAACTCAATATGAACCAAATATTCATCTTGCTTTAGAATGTATCGTTAATCTTTCCATTCATATGACTAAACATAGATGGTCAAGTGTTAAGGAGATACGTCTGAAGACAGTTTTTAAAAATATTTTCATCCTATCCCATTACGCATATGCAATTGGTATAATTTCGATCCTAACTAAATTAAGTCATTTTAATTTCTATGTGAAATCCTATTATGAAGCATTAGTATCCTTTAATCCCCGAACTAAAGAGTTTTGACGTTCAAAACTAATGAATTGAAACGCATATGTATAACATGTATAGCAAATATCGCTCATGTAATGTGGCAGTAAGGCCGTACCCTCTAGTAAATGAACAAGTTTTAAATATTCTCAAGGGAGTTAAGATACAAGTCAACATGATCACCTAAGGAATGCTTTTACAATTACTAGTAATTAATCCAATCGCCTCCACAAGACACAAACAGTTAAACCCATTATTTAACTACTAACTTTGAATTCATGCCTCTAATACACTCAAAGACGCTCAAGACTTACAAGTTCGGCGATTGAAGTATGTGTTTGTATCAAGATCGACGTCGCTGAGCATCGGATGCAAGATAAAGCGGATACACTCATGGAAGGAAAGGAAAGATTTGTTCGACGATCTAGTGACATCGAGGAAGAAAATTCAAATAGACGTAAGAGAACAACACAATAGAAACATATCCACAAAAGAAGAACCAAGATGAAATAGTGTATGATGATTAGATTTGTATAGTTTTTTAAATTTTTGATTGAGTGTATGAAATTAATGTAATCTCCTTAGCAAGCACTCTAGTATAAATTAATGTAATCTCAATAATACAATATCTTTTATGTTTCTTTTACATTTTCGATACGATTAAATGGAATTGAAACGGTATACCATTGCAAAATTAATGGTACCACGTTATACTTAAACGTGGTACCGTTAATGTGATAACGGCACTAATGCTTAGGTTATTAACTTAAGATTCAGATAGTCAGAAGTTAAACGTGGTACCGCTTATTATGGAACTGGCATCACGCTTAACTTCAAAATCGGTTATACATTTTGCAGTTAAACGTGGTACCGCTGAAGTGGAACGGCAAATTAATGCTTATATCGAGCAAGGGTTACAATAGGCGCGACTTTTGAACTTCATTTTCATTATTAACTAAATTTCATCACAAATTCTCCACAAATTCCCCAAATTTCTTTAGATACGCCCTTATACCGACTCATAAACTTATTTTAGAGTACTCTACTCAGAATATATTGTTTAATTTATAAAATGGCACCAAAAAAACAACAAAATAAGGGACAAGAGGGGGCACAATCATCACGTGGGGGAAAAAAGAGGGCAAGAAAGGTCAGACTGGTGAGGCGGAACCTCAATACGAGGAGAACTCTATGAGTGAGGATGACCACGTGAAATGGGGTGTCGCCAAAGTGGAGTAAACAAAACGCATCGACAAGGTGTCTATCTCGATGAGGCCTCCATCAAACAATTTACTGCAATCTCAGATTCCAATACCTAGAAATGCCTAATTAGCAAATAATATTTCAGACATTTAGTCATAATGGTCCGGAAATTGTACTGTTCTTATAAGACTACGGTACGGGACCGTAGGTCAACTAGATAATGGCGAATTTAAGTGATAGGCTTAAGTTTTACCAGCATGGTGTCATGAATGATTACTAAGGAGGATCTTATGAATGAATTTTATGACTAGACGCAGACGATAACGGCGAATGTATGCAGGGATTATCCCACTAGGGTGGCGCGCGAGAATCGCCAATTAGCCAAACGGATTGTGCTAATATGCTTAATAATAATCGTAGAGCCCAAAACCCTAAGTTAGCGATAAATACAATCTAGACGGGGCGGGAAGTTTGTATTCAAGTGGTCCAAGAGGAATATTGTTTCCCACAACTAGTCAAAGCCATCGAACTTAGCTGATACAAATGATCAACTGGCTGACCGATACGAAGTGTTTAACTACCCCTTAAGTTAATATCCCTCGAACACATTTTCCATCATAAGAATAAGGCGCTAATAATAAGTGGCATGATTTTGTCCCAATTTGTTGGTTAGTAGGAAAATGTGCCTATCCTAGATTGCCTGAGGCGCTGGTTAATAGTGTGTGCAATGATTTCAAAAGCCTCGATTTCTAAGTTTGGAGGTTTATTTTGGTGGATATGGCGCTGGTGATCGGCGGGAGATCTACGAACTATGAGGAGTAAGCTGGGGGTGCTGCCATGAATTCATAACGGCGCAGCCTCAAGGCGGTCTGATAGGCGGTTCCTTGAGCTAGCCGGGTACGGGAGTGAGTTCACCTGTGATTCCTCAAATTGGCGCTACTACCTCGCAACAACCAAATGCAGAGCTGGTGACACTTAAAGAGGCTGTTAGATTTGTATGACCGGTCATGCCGAGATGTCGCATGTCACAAGGACTCAAAAGAGAGGATGACAACCGACGCGACAAGGATCCATATGGCCGGATGTCCTGCTGGGTAGGATTTCAGACAACACTTTCTCACCAACGAGTGGCTCTCCTATCATGCCCCACCTCTCCATTTATCGCCGGGGTTAAGAACTAAGTTGAAGAAAAACACACGGAAGTTGAACGTGTTTACATATTATATGTAATGATGTTTTTTCCCGCTGAACAATGCTTGTTATTTAATGCGCATTTTTATCTCGGTTGTTAATGACGTGAATGTTGTGAATGTTTGAACGCCAATGCTTTATGGTGTTTCACGCTTGAATGAAACGAATGCGCGAATGAAGAAACCGGCGTGATGTTTGAACAAGCGATTCTTTTGAAAATCGCACCTTTCTTCGAAAGTAAACGCGCATCAAGTATGATTTAACGGGCATTCTCACGCTTATAAAGCCAGAAAATGCAATATTTATTGATTACGCATCGCTTCATACGAAACTACCACATTAGTATTGAATTAACGTGGTACCGCTTTCATACGTAACGGTACCACGTGATTATTTGCCCAAGGGGCCTCTCGGCCGGCCCTCGGCCGAAGTGCCCACCGAGACTGGGTGGGCTCGAATCGGGCCGGGGCCTGGGCCTGAATCACTGCCCCCGCCCAACCTAATTTTATTAACGAACCGGGGCCGCTCATAAGCTCGGGGCGTGGGCCCGGGCCGATTACTAACCGGATCAAGGGTCACCTCAACGGCCCAAGTACCGAGGCCCGGTTCGTTTGCACGCCTATTAACAGGTGCCACAGTGGCGATTTGCTGGCTTTCAATGAGATAAACGCCGATTCTTATTTCCTCTCTATCCTGCCTCCTAAACTATCAATTGCTTGAGTGTTCCTTTGATCCCTATATTATCGATTTTTAGCACAAAATCACTATTTTATCCCCAACATTAAAGATAAGGCACTTTACATAATCATAATGTAGTCCCATAATTTCTTTCTTTCATTGCACCCACCCTTAGTATCCCTCTCTCTTTCCCTTCCTCTAAACTTTTCCCCCTAAACTTTGACCACCATGTATCTTTATTCTTTGACACCACACTTACCTACACACCTTTCTACCATCAAAGAGAATTGAAATGTCTTTTTGCATTATTAGCTTGTGGATTATTCTAGATTATTGCTTTCATACTACTGATCCTTTTGGGGTCCATTTTAGGTTGGTTTCTTGATCTTTAGCTCAAAATTTAATTATTGTTAAGGTTAGTTTTAGCAAGATTGTGATAGAAAGATAAGTTTTACTCATAATGGTAATATGATGGTTTTTGGACTAATGCATTGATTTGTTGTTTACATGTGAAAAAATGCATTCTTGAAATGAATTGTTATTTTTATGCTATATTCAGCAGATGAATGAATTCATCGTGAGGATCTTCTTAATATAAAAGTGATTTTATTCTTTTGTAGTAAATTAGTAAAAAGTAAGTGTTTTAATTGACATTCAAGAATTATTCTAATTTTTAAATTATTTTTTGACAGATTATAAGATAAAGCTTTGAACTTTATATAATTGTTTGATACTCAGTATTAGTTTTATCATTCCACAGTTTTATGTTCTCTGAGATTGGTGAATGTAATTTGATTTTTATGTTTTGTGATCACGGCATCAAGTGATACTATTGCCAAGATTTAATCTTCTTCTTTGTTCACACTGAAACATTGCAGGGCAACATGATTTGGTTGAATCATGGAAGGATACAGTTCAAAGTGTTACTGCAGAAGTACTAGGACCATACAATGGGCAAACTAGTACTAATTTTGTTCTAGCTATGATAGACCAAGAGGCCAGATATTCTTTTTGACTTTCACAAATACATAGGTGGATGGGATATTGCCAATAAGCATTACTTTGCTATAAGTCATGGGTGTGTATATTGAACTCGTCATTATCTCGAGAGCTTCTTCAAAAAGATATAATCGCTTGATTGAATGTCAAGACCTCTGCTACGAAATAATCATGGCCCCAAATATTTAAAGTGACAGCGATCAAAGTAGTTAATAATTGTTAGTGATTTCAATATTAAGATTTACTATTTCATAACATGAATATATTAAAACTCTATGTATAAAGATATAATGTGAACCATTAGCATGTTAAACGAAATCTAATTAATTACGCTCTCTCATCTTTCTTTTCTCTCTATCTTTCTAACATTTTCTAAATTATATTTCTAATCTCCCTCAACTATCTTCTTCCCCAACTATATCTTCCCTTTCTTCAACCTATTCTTCATCTATCAATCTAAACCCGTAATAGGTGGTATCAGATTGGACGATCCTCTATGGATGATCCGCTGCAATCATATAAAAAAAAGTTCAAAATGCTTGGATGTGCAAATGTTTTACCAACAATGCTCGATTCATCTTCTCCGAGGACTGACTTAAGTAATCTCCAGCCGTGCACATATACGTTTCTAAAGTATTTCCACAAATTCCCAGTGGAGATGGCTGGTTTACAAGCTCAGTTTGAGAAACTCCAAACATTACAAATCAACTTGCAGGTATTCCTAAGATTTCTCCTAAGCTAGATGTCATCGATCATAATGTTGATATCAATGAGAATCTGGATGTTACTTTGGGGTTAGACAAATATGAGATGAAACCTAATATGAACAATATCAGCTCTGTTGTTTCTTTTTCGTGGAATTTTGAGTCAGAGAACACTTTTTCTGATGAGTTAGAAACAAATAAAATATGTGTGAGTGAGGTGTTCGATGAAAATCCTGAAACAAATGAAAGTTATTATGTTGATGCTGGTCTGGTAATCTGTGATGAGTATTATGATGTGGATGATCATGATCCAGTTTTAAGAGAGGTTGCTCTTAATTTGGATTATATATGTAGTAAGCAGATAGACAATAATAGTTGCGATGCTCTTGCGATGAATTGCAGGTCAATGGGGCCTGATCAAAGGGATGAAGTTGTTGTAGAAGTCATCTCAGATAATAAACATGAAGGTATTTTTGAGATTTTGCCTAAGCCAGAGAATTTCCATGTCGATGATAACATTGATTTTCTTCTTTGGTGAAATGCAAGGATGAGATTGAACCTATTATGCAGAATAGCACTTGTACTGTTTATTCTTCAAGGAATTTTGAGTCGGATTACTATTTTGATGAGTTACAAATGAATGAACTCTCCGCAAAAGAGGCGTTTGATGAAATTCCTGACAGAGAAGAATATCATTATCCTATACTCCTATAGTTGATATGGTTGTTTACGATGAAGATGATCATGATCATGATCCTTTAGGAAAGGTTTTTCTTAATTTGGATTATATCTCTAGTAAGCAGTTGGATAATGATGGTTGTGATGCCGTTACTAGAATTAGTCAATCCCGAAGGTCTGATATTCCTCAGATAAATGGGGAGCAACTCTATGCTACTCGAAGTGTTTGATGGCTTTTCTGAAAGAAAGGACAATGATCAGTGTATGGTGGATTAGCTAGTATTTGATGACTATGGCGATGATGATCACAGAACAAGCAACCCCACATTCATGATAACCGCTGGAGGTCTAATTGAGACCATCAATGTTACGATAGTTGTCGACAAGAAGCAAAGTGAGCTTATCTCAACTCCAAAAGAAGTTGATTTTGGTTTGTTTGAACTGGAGTTGGCTGAGTATATGGTTAGTGATGTTTCACAGCTTGCTAAGATATTCAGGGGTAGTGAGTTTTTGTTGATATATGGTCAGAAAGAGAGGGCACTTATCATGTTGAAATAGATCAAGGATTATGCAAAGCATATGAGTATGAACTTCTGGCTTCTGCTCCATTGTTCAATCACATCCTGGAATTGCATAAAGTTTTTAATTCTGGTCCGAATGTGGGACTTCATGATTGTTATTGGTGTTAGGAAGTTTTATTTCATTGATTGTTTAATGGGCTCTAAGGGTCTTTTATGGGATCAACAGTTTGATCCTGGAATTCTTGTGCGAGAAGTTGTTGCTTTTGTTGGAATTAGAAGGGAGCAAAGGGATTATTATGCGAGTGAAGCTGAAATAGAAATGGTGAAGGATAATGAAGTTGATTATTCTAGGGAGCCTTTGGGAATTCACTGCCAAGCTTTCCTTCAACCTAGTGGAGTCAAATGGCAAACTATTGAATCTGATGGTGTTGCATATTCAGTCCTTGTCAACTTGAACACACTGGAGGAATTTTGTTTGTCAGAACAAATCATTCAAGGAAGCGTATATAACAACCTCCCTTCTCAGATTCGATGGACTCAAGTGTTGATATCGAATGAAACAGAGGTAATGCTCAACTCTGTTAGTATTACTTTAGGTATGGATAATATGCTACAATTTGTTAATGGAGTTGCCACAAAATTTAGTGTGGAAGTTAAGAATGAAATGAGCTGCTCCCGTGGTCAGCATTCGAACCTTATTGAGGTCTGGGAGTTGATCAAATATTCAATTTCCAGTAGCACTAGTGGAGCATATCATATTTTAAAAAGTGAAGTGGTTACTCCTCCTTTGCACATCTTCGATGAGATTGGGGCTAGTTATGGTTGGTGTAAAACTAATTTGCAAACTGCAACGGAGATGATAATGAGTTTCAAACTTGATATTGTGAACCTTAAGCCTCTTCTAAGGAATCAGTTGTGGATCCAGGGATCATTTGGAGATTACTTAAACATTCATTCACAACTAAATGTACCCACTATTTATTTAAAGTTGTGATTGAACATTTAAAGGGGGCAAACTGTGATGATGGGATCAGATTCGAGAGTTTGATTGGTAACAACACGAGTGATGCTCAACAAAGGCTCTTCATTAACATTGTTCCTGCTCAAGAAAAAAATGTTATAGTCTACATGAATCAGACAACAGAAGGGCGGAATGACTTTGTTATGCACTAAAAAGACATGCACCACTTCTGTGTGAAAAGTCAGTTGGGATTGCAAATAATTTTCTATCTCCTTAATCAATCACCACTCTCCCTTTATCACTCTTGGAAAAAGCCAAACAATACTTAATTCTATACTCATCATTTGTGTATCAGGAAAAATTTGGAGAATTGTCCTGTATATTTGGGCTTTATAAATGATTGTGAAGACACCAACAGTACCATATGGGTTTTTTATGAGATTTATCATATAGCTCTTAGTATGTCGACGGCTGCAATAAGAGCAAGATGACAAGATGTTTATGTGAACTACATTTCCATGTTGAGTACACAACGAGTGAGACGCCAACTTATTCACCAGTCTTGGGGGCATGCAGGCTCCGACCATTGTTTTTCCCTCTCAAGTTCAAAGTCATAAGCATACTGGTTCCCAAAGAAGTACAGAAGTGTCCGAAAGGCAGAGAGCACAAATTGAGAATTCCGACGGGGTTAAATGTTGATTTTTTTTCGCGCGATCGTTGTTAAGATAATACCAATGACTTCAACGAAGCTGATATCAATCAATAACGAATCCCAAGAAATTAAAACTCCGTGATTTATAGATTATTACATACTCTGTGACAAAGATGCCCCATGAAGTGGAGCTACGACCCTACATGAAATAATCATGCTGGCCCCAAAGATAAAATGAATGCCGATCAAAGTAGTTGTATCAATTGGCAGTATTTCAATATTAAGATTTACTATTTTATAAAATGAATGTATTAGAACTCTATATATGTATTTAATGTGAACCATTAGACATAAGAAATGAAATGAATTACTGTGTAATGACCTTGGATCACATTCCGCTGCTGGCACTCACGATTCACTCCACGTAGGTCATGACAAAATCGTAATAACTTTAGAATTAAATACCGTTACTAAATATGTAGACCTCATTGTGAAAGCCTTATTATGGGATAATTCATGGGAAAGCTTAATGAGCGAGGGTAGTGGGTGGGGCAGTGGTAGATAGTAAGAGACTAAGCAAGCATAAAGAAGAATCACAGAAAATACAAAAAGCTTTTTAGTATAATGACAGCAGAGCTAGACAAAAGCAAGAAATGCTATTTTTATTTTAATTACGTAAAACGTATTCCCTAAACTTAGCTTAAAGGCTTTAAGAAATAATCATTTTACGCTAAAAAAACCGATATTATGTGATTCGCGAATTACCCCCGAAATTAATTATCAGTCAAAAGTGACCATATAAAAACTTACACGATAGTATAAAAACTTACACGATAATATAGTTGAAAACGACTACCTATAAAAAATAATCGACAATTTCATTTTTTTTTAATTTCATGAGTGTAGAGATGGGTGACAAGAAACACCTTGTAGCAGGCTTGCCGGCTGATCCACACATCAAGAATCCAATATTTAAACCAACTGCCAGAGAAGCTTCTGCTAATTTACCATTTATTTATTCCTAAATACGGAGTACTACTTGTTTAGGTATAGAATTGGCCAAACTTACAGCTTGTATTGAAAATCCTTCCTGTATTAGATTTAATGTTTGATGGTGAGAGCTTCATAACAAAGAATTTGGAATTTTCAATGTGCTTTTCAAGGCTGTTGTTTAACCACAATAAAATAGAATTGCTTCTAGTGTTAGTTGACAAAATTGAACTCTTCTTGTAAGAATGAAATTAAAATGCATATTCACAAGTCATATCTTCCTTGACAATTGATAAAGGTGTGTTTGTTACGTGTATTTAATTGAAATTGAAATCAGGAAAACTAAAATTCCATGAATCGGGAACAATGTAAACACACTGTATTGAATTAAAAGATCAACTACAAAAATGTGTAGATGAGAAGTAGGAAATACTTCAAATAGTTTGACTTAAATAAATAATTTGTTCAAAGAGATTAACCTTCTTTCTGTAAAGGGATGAAAATAAGAGGATGAAATTTTAAAAGTGGGATTTTTGAGAAAATGATTATTTGTTACATTTTTGTGTGTTCATTTTTGATACACTTTTAATTTGTTCATTTTTTCAATATTCGAATACACTTCCTTAGCTAATCATATTTCTATCATTATCTATTACTATGTTCAATTCAAAAAAATTATCATTTTATATTTTTTGGGATGGATATTTTATTATTAGTCACTTTGATCATAAAAAACTAAAAATATAAAATTTTGTATTGAAAATAAAAAATAAAAAGTGTTTTGAAGAGATAATGATTGAAAGATGATTGGTTAAGATATAATATTTAGAGATTGAAAAGTTGAATAGAAAATAACATATAATGTCACATAAAAGTGTATCAAAAAATTTGTTATCGATTTTTTCCTGTATTTCTAATAAGTTTTTATGTAATGTGAAATCTCTTTTGTAATAATATATGAATTTCCATATTAGGATTTGTTTTTGCAGACTTTTCTTTGTTGAGCATAAGAAACAGGAATAAAATACCAACCTTGCAAATTTCCAATTCTTTGACTTGGAACAATTATTCCCAAAAATAAAATTGTGGTAACCAAATTTCTCATCTTTTTCATACAAGCCAGTGAGTGAAATTGAAGGTTTCCCCAAAATGGGTTCAAAAGAGATATTGGTAAGTGAAGTTGGGGAATTGATAAAGGCAATATCAGGTTTAGCTGAGTGCAATAGTGCATCGAAAAAGATGTACTCAAGTTTGGTGAGGAGAATAAAGCTTTTAAGCCCTTTGTTTGAGGAATTAAGGGATATTCAAGATCACCTCCAGGACGACGTCGTTTATGGACTCGACCTATTGAGACTAGCTTTACTCTCTGCTCTCGACCTTCTCCAATCCATTCATCAAACCAGTAAGCTCTATCAGGTATCATTTTTTATATTTATTTTCAATTTCGGAACATAATCATATATACTAAATCACATTAGGCCGATTAATCAAACGATTAAATCTGGACGAAATCGGGAGATTAGCTCTCATACTATGTTAAGGTCCATACTAAAACCAATTTCGTTATAGATGTATAAAGTCAGGACCTTATAAACCAGCTTGTATGCTTTGACATATACAATCTGTGACCTTATATCAATGAATTTTATATAAGTTTTCTTAGTTATTCGATTTCTTACTACAAAGATGGTTGTGAGTTGTGACCATTTTAGAGGATGAAATACGAGTGAAGGGGGACACAAGTGTGTAAATTGAGTACAGATGCGATTCACCTCTCACTTCACCAAAGCTTTCAACCACTTCACATCCTAGATGTTTTTTATAGTCTTAGTTTTGTGTTTACTCCTTTTACTTTTTTTATGAAACTGAATAGCCATCTTTTCAATACAGGCTCTGCAAATAGACAAAATGGCACCCAAGTTTCATCTTGTCACTGAACAGATTGAAGACGCGCTAGTTCACATTCCTTACAACACACTAAATGTATCTGAAGAAGTTCGGGAACAGGTACGCGATACCTACTGCTTATGCAACGTGTTAATAGTCTGTTAGTCCGTTCCTGTAGTATTTTAATTTTTTTGTTTCTTCCTTTAGTATTGGAGATGGTCAAGCTTGAATGTTTATGTTTTCAGATTGAACTGGTCCATGCACAATTCAAAAGAGCAAAAGAAAGAATGGACTCTCTTGATTTACAACTTGTGATGGATTTGGCTGTTGTTCAAAGAGAAAACGATCTTGAAGTTAGCATTTTCAAAAGGCTTTCTGAGAAGCTACACTTGAGGACAATAGAAGATCTAAAGAAGGAATCACTGGCCATCCATAACATGGTTATATCATCTGGAGGACCTCCAGAGGATTTCTTTGAGACGATGTCATTTCTTCTCAGAAAACTAAAGGACTACATTATGTCTGAAAATCCTGTTCTTGATGCCCCTGAATATGAGAAGAATCTTAGTAGGCACAGATCTCCTGTTATCCCAGATGATTTCCGCTGCCCAATATCTCTTGAGTTGATGAAAGATCCTGTTATAGTATCAACTGGACAGGTTTGTTATCTGATATTCTGGTGTTTTCTCAATGCATGCTTTTTTATTTTCCTGCAAATGTGCATTCTATTTATAATCTTTTCGCAGACATATGAAAGGTCATGCATCCAGAAATGGCTGGATGCTGGGCATAAAACTTGCCCAAAGACTCAGCAAACCTTGGTGCACACTGCTTTGACTCCTAACTATGTTTTGAAGAGTTTAATTGCTTTGTGGTGTGAAAACAATGGTGTGGAGCTGCCAAAGAAAGAAGGGGACACTCGAAATAGAAAAACAGGAAGTAGCGGTTCAGATTGTGATAAGGCTGCTATGGACACCTTGTTGCAGAAACTTGCCAATGGTAATCCTGAACAGCAAAGAGCAGCTGCTGGTGAACTCCGTTTGCTTGCGAAACGAAATGCAGATAACAGAGTATGTATTGCAGAGGCTGGGGCAATTCCACTACTTGTTGAACTACTATCATCTCCAGATTCTAGGACACAGGAGCATGCCGTCACAGCACTTCTAAATCTTTCCATAAATGAGTCTAACAAAGGAACTATTGTAAATGCTGGTGCTATACCTGATATTGTTGAGGTGTTAAAGAACGGAAGCACAGAAGCTAGAGAAAATGCAGCTGCAACTCTATTCAGTTTGTCAGTTCTTGATGAGAATAAGGTTGCAATAGGCGCAGCTGGTGCCATCCCACCTCTCATTGATTTGCTATGTCAGGGTAGTCCGAGGGGGAAGAAGGATGCTGCAACAGCCATTTTTAATCTATCAATTTATCAAGGGAACAAGGTAAGAGCAGTAAGGGCAGGTATTGTTCCACCACTAATAAGACTGCTCAAGGATCACGGAGGTGGAATGATGGATGAAGCACTTGCAATATTGGCCATAATAGCTGGTCATTCAGAGGGGAAACAAGCTATTGGCCAAGCAGAGCCAATTCCAGTACTGATAGAGCTTATGAGGACAGGTTCACCTCGCAACCGGGAAAATGCAGCTTCTGTTCTGTGGTCTCTATGCACTGGGGATTCTCAATTTCTAAACATAGCAAGAGAACATAGAGCAGAAGAGGTATTAAAACAGTTGTCTGATAGTGGTACTGATAGAGCTAAA
Organism: Lithospermum erythrorhizon; assembly: GCA_019722365.1. Lineage (NCBI taxonomy): Eukaryota > Viridiplantae > Streptophyta > Magnoliopsida > Boraginales > Boraginaceae > Lithospermum > Lithospermum erythrorhizon. The sequence continues at coordinate 109,201 of JADFUC010001235.1, read as the reverse complement.
AGAAAAGCAGTTAATGTTTTAGAACTTCTTCAACGAACTGAAGGGGATAATTCATGATCCTTATGGTGTGCTCTTTGGAAGTTAACTTTGTGGAATATTTATTCTCAAGAAATCGTCAGATGTTGAGTTACATTGTAGTTCTGTAACTCTTAAATACCTCCTTGTATAAAACGTATATATATTTACAATTTTCTACCTACGTTTTGCATTTGTCTGAGTGCATGTTAAGGGATTTGGAGTTATTAGACAAAAATGCAAAATGTATGTTTGTATCTCTGCTATAAATATTCCATAATCAAGTAATTTGTTAACAAAGACTAGATAATTTTTGTACTTACATCGTCATTCTACTACATTCCATTTGTGTCGGTCTTATAAACTAGTTATCTCATTTCTTCTTACAAATGGCCTTATTCTGCTTGGGATCCTAAATACTCACTGTAGTCTTTTTAAATGTTTTAGATTTTCGTATCAATAACATGGCGCAGAGAGCACAAATGGGAAGTTCTTGTTAGATATTTAGATATGATCATGAGTAAATAGACCGAGTCATATATTTGAAGCTAAGGAGACAATGAAAAGAAGAATAGATGGTTGGCCATATATAACAAAATCCCATGTCCATGCTACCGACAGGAGAAATTTGGTAAAATAGTACTGTACAAGTCAACACCATTTTTTAATTTCTAATAACATTCTTACAAATTTTTTTATCTAAATAATCTCCCGCATTAACACAAAGACAAAACTACCCTCCACTTTCATCTTTCCTCTTTTCAAACTCCCCACCATCACTGCTCTCGCCACCTCGCACTCACACCACCACCACTCCCTCTACCTCCACCCCTAACCCCACCCCCCAATTCTCTCCTCCAACCTCACAACCACCACCATTCCTTTTTATTTTTTCAAAAACCACCACCACTAAAAAAACCACCATTATTATCATTTGCATTATAGATCGATATTGCTGCTTTCACTCAGATCGCCTCGACATTAATTGATTCCTGACAAAATGCCAAATGTACCACCAATCGGGGTTCAAGGATAACCTAACCCGGTTGCCTCCAAACTCTCAAAGCTTACCTTCACAAAATGCATTTTATCGGTATGGTAACGTTAAATGCTTTCTCACAAAGCTGGCATAAAAACAACTAAAGATGTAAGACTTATTCTTTTGGCTTTTTGCTTAATAAGGAAAGATTAATAAAAGCGCTAGTTCTTGATATAATCATATTGTGGTTAGTCGTGGGTGGTTATTAAGAGAAATGACAACGTGGCCGCTTAATCAAGCCAGCCTAACAGATTATAAATAATCTCCACCTTCGGACTAAGACAACGTAGATTGACATAAATACTTTAATCACATGACCTCATCATCGCTAAACTATTACTCTAAAATCACAAAGACAATACAAAGAATGTAAAGCGTATACACAGTATACTTTATCACAGCATCGGGCAAAATCACCTCAGCAACCAAGTCCCTGCGGACCGAACTCACCATGTGGTCTTCGAGTTCAAGATACGCAACCGTCAATCAACCTATATCAAAGTTCAGGATTCTTTGACACGAAATGAATTTCTCCAATGGCAAGCATTTCATACCCATATCGGCAGGATTAAATTCCGAGGGAATTTTCTCCAACTTCATAATGTCTTGCTCAACAATATCACCTAATATATGAAATCGAACATCAATGTTAGTCCTATCATGGAAAATGTGATTTTACACAATTCAACAGCGTATCACCATCGTAAAACACAACCACGCTTGTCAAGAAAACCAATTTCAGACAATAAAGTCCTAAGCCAAATAGCTTCTTTAAAAGCTTACATACTGCATTCAAGAGTAGATAAAGCAACAATTGGTCAAGTCAGACTTCCAACTTATGCAAGAGCCACACAAGCAAATACATAAGAAGTAGTGATTTCTATCGTCTCTATCATTAGCATAATTAGAATCTACATAGCCAACTAACTTAACGCCATCACGACATTCAGAGAAACTCAAACCAACATCAATCTAGATTTCAAATACCTTAATACCACTTTAAGGCTCCAACGAGGCATACCAGATTAGACATATATCTACTCAAAGAACTAACCGCGATAATTTAATATCGTGCCTAGCTAACCACAGATACATACCAGATCCTATAGCATTGTGAATACGACACATTCTTTCATATCATTTATTTGGGCCATTTTGGGACCGATCCTTACTTAACAAAATGAGAAAGAAGAGGTACATTCATTTATTTAGCACGTATTATAGAAAATTTATCAAAATCTTTTTCAACATATGCACTTTGATTTAAAAACAAGAGTAGATTTCTTTCTATCTCTAATAATGTTCATGCCTAGACTTTTCTTTACATCACCTAAATCTTCATATCAAAATGTTCATCACAAAGACATTTTGCACATGCTCAATGACTTCAAACACGACTAACAATCAACATGTCATCCACATAAAGCAAAAGAAACATGTACGTGAGTCTATATTCTTAAAGTACGTAATGATCAAGAACTTCTTTAAACTTCCTCAAAGACCCATTTAATTGTCAAATTTATTCCATTGCCTGTGGGATTGCTTTAAACCATACAAGGCCTTTTTTAACAAACACACATTATCGTGACACCCTAGTATCCACAAAGCTCTGTCGACGCATATAAATATTTTGTCAAGTTCACTACGTAGAAAGCAAGAGTAACATCCATTTGTTTTAATTCCAATTAAATGAGCAACTATTAAAGCAAGACGATTCTAATGTAAACTTAACCACACACGAAAAAAATTTCAAGATAATCTATTCCCTCTCCTTTGAGTAAATCCCTAGCTACTAACCTAGCCTTAAATCTAACCTTTATTAGCTTCTTACTTAACCTTAAACAACCACTTACGCCTACCACGGAGCAACTAGGGGGGTTTAGAGCAAGTTTCTCAAGTCTCGGGTTAATTCTAGTGGATTCCATTTCACTATTCATAACATCAATCCATTCATTGGAATATTTCACCTTAAAGCTTTGTAAGTCTTAAAGCTCATCACACTCAAGGATTCAAACACATTAAAAGCAAAAAAATGCATAAATTACAATCATTCAAATTGTTATTCTATATCTCTCGTGCATTTTAATGGTTCTTTACTTATCCCTAGCGAATGATAGTCATTCAAAGCATTGGGAATCAGCAAAACATTCGCATCGCATCAACATTACTTCCTCCACCTCATCAGTAACAAGATTCTCCATCTCATTGTGAGTAATTCATCTTGATTTACAAGAACTAATTTATGAAATTCATTTCTAAGAAGGTTCAGTTCATTAATAAGTATCAGCAATCGCCCACCTCATTCGAGCATCATCAATGTAGTGAAGCTGGAGGAGTCACAGGAAATTCATTTTCATTAAAATAACATCTCTACTTATCACAACTTTCAATCCTGGTTCAATCCTATCCCAAAGCTTAGAACCTTTTATTTCTTCAGATATCCCAAGAAAATACATTTCTAGGATTCAGTTCCAACTTATCAACTCACGCACATAGCCAACACAACCAAAACTTAAATTACTTAAATCGTCGGGTTTACCCGTGAACACGGATTCAGAACTTTCCTCCCAGCGCACACTCAGTGTGGAACCTATTAATCAAATATGCAATGTAGTAACAAGATCCCCCGTAACTTTTAGAAAGTCCGCATTAATGGCTAAAAGAGCCCCTCACTTTCTCTTAATAAAGTTCTATTCATCCTCCTCGCCTACCCCCATTTCACTGGGTGTATAGGAATGCACTCCATGTCTCTTAATACCCCAATTAGCACACAAATCATTCATTTGTTTATTGCAAAAATTCAAGACCATTGTCATTCTGGGTGGCTTTAATTCTTCTTCCAGCTGTTTTCAATTAACATTTTCCAAGGAAACTTATCAAAAACATCGTATTGCTTCAACAAGAAAACCCAAACTTTTCTAGAATAAATCATCAATAATGGAAAGAATATAATGTTCCCCTCCATATGTCGTGAATACTAGAGGGTCCCCTATACACGCATTTAAATACTCAAGCACATCGGGTACACTTAGTCCGATTAGGGTACGGTGAAACGGGAAAACTCACCCTATGTCAGCTTCCTAACACGCAGATGATTCACAGTAGTGCGGATTTGGGGACATTTTATCACTACCAAAGTTGACCATCTTTATGCACTTCTAACTTTTTATTACTCATATGACCTAATCTATCAGGCCATAAAATAGATTTACATTCACCAATGTATTTACAGAGGCATGTTGTGTTCAAAGATGACAAACATAGCTGTGTTATTTTTCTTTCAGCTATAAAAAATCACAAGTGACCCCTTCGAAATTTTCATAACCCCTTACCCCATTTACCCTCCAAACCATCATCCTCTAGTGATGCACATGAAAGCAAATTATACCAACTGTGAAATTAACACGCTTAACATTCTTCAAAGTAAACAGAATCCAAGAGAACCTAAGCATACATCTCCTATTCCTAAGACATTGCAATTTTTAGAACTTGCCAATGACAATGTCATGTTCAACATTTTTATAGTTTGAAACCGGGGCTTAAAAGGAGTCATATGAAAAGCATAACCAGAGTCTACTAACCCAATCGACTCGCATAAAGAATCGAAATGCGTAGTTCAACAATGCATAATCACAAAGCATTACTAGTCATAAAAACATCACCTAAAATTACCCTCACATAGCCAAATTAGCATGCTTCATTTCTTTGATTTTATGACTTCAAAATCTTTAACAAGCGACTCAAATTCATGACAATTAAAAACACTTTCTCCCATTAGACCTAGATTTAGGATCTACCCTTTCAAGTAGTATTTTTAGTATCAGTATGCATTATGTTCATTCTTTTGGGAATTAAACCTATTCCGAGATCTCACGCATAACCTCTCCGAATTTTTACTACCTGCACGTTTCATATCCAATTCTTTTATATTCTTAAGACCATTTACTAAAGCAATGTCTAAGCGTGACCTCATCCTACCATACTTAATAGCAGTATTTAACATCACTAAAAGAATCGGGTATAGCATTTAAAAGAGCAACGAGAGCCTAATCATCTATATTCTTATCACCGCAACTTAATATCGTAAATGTTTAGTTTTCTATATCCTGTATATCCAATTTGAACTTAAAGAACTTCTCAAGTAAGAACATTTTACTAGGCAACGAGGTTTCTCAGATAGAGACTATCAGCTTTATCACAAAGAGTTTAAGACACTCGCGATTCCAACTTTCTAATAACAGGATCGACATAAAGCTCAAATAAATATTTAAGACATTTATTTTCATTCATTTCAAGCTTTTATCATCTGTTACGTAGCAGAATAAGCTCACTAATGTACTTGTAAAGATTTTTTCTCAATTAAAATACACTTGATTTTTTGTTTCACATGCTAAAATCGTACTTCCACAAACGGAGTCACACCATATTGATTCAAAGAGTCATATTTCAACAAGTAATTTAGCAAATAATATGAAAGCAAAAACACAAAGTAATTTGAATTTTAAGCAATTTAACAACAAAAAAAACCAGCGAATAAAACTCAACAAAAATACTAACTTAAATAGCATGTAACCGAACACGTATCCGATTTCAACAACAAGAAATAAAAAATCAAATAAAAGGGATCAAGCCTTTACTCAAGCGAAACTTTACTTTAAAAAGTTTCGACCTTACCCACCTCAAGACGGGATTTTTTTCAACTGGGACTGTCAAACTCGGTCAATCCAGACTATTCACGAACACTGCTCACACGAATGCAAATACATCGTAGCACTATTCATTTAACACCGAATGACATCAGAAGAAATTTTAACAAAATTCTCCGGCGACCTCCTTTCCAACTCCAAATGATTCCAAGCACCGGTATCGTTCACGCCAATAGTACCGTACACTATTCATCCGAATCACTATTCACTGCTATTCAATTATTCAACGACAAATCAAACACAAGCTCGATACTAATCACGTAGATTATAGATCGATAGATTGTTTGCTGCTTGGCCTTTATCGCTCGACACTGATTCCTGACAAACCGATGTCAAATGTACCACCAATCAAGTTCAAGTGGATAACCCAACCAAGCCGCCTCCAAACTCTCAAAGGTTTACACACAAAGGTATTTTATCGAGAGGAGAACAAAAGAACTAGTTTTCTCACAAGTGTACAAAACAACCAAGCATTTAAGACTTTATTCTTTTGGCTTTTTGCTTAATAAGGAAAGATGACAAAAGGCTAATATATATAATCATATGTTATACAGGCCAAGCTGCTATTAAGAGGCGACAACAATTGGGTTGGGCTAATCGGGTGTTTCAATAATAGATTATAACAATTATCAATTTTCTCTCTCCATCATCAACCTAGCTCCATCACTCACACCACCACTCCTCCTCTAAAAAACTTAACCAACTGACCACAACCCCCTCCTCAAAAGCCTCTTCCCCAAAATAATTTTGACTTAAAATAAGATGCAGTCATGAATCCAAGAATAGCGGGCTCTAGACGTAGGGGAGTGATGAGGAGAGAGGTCTAAACCGAAAAGGAGTGAAATCATGGCGCGAGCTGGTAAGCAAGGCATGGTGGTACAAGTGCTACATGGCCTGAGAAATGAAAGGAAACGAAGAAGGAGTAAGGAGGGGCATTTTGAACTTTTGAAAAGGTGTTAAATATTAATAAGTTTGGTCAAAGACGTAGTTTTCTCAAATTTTCTGTCGTACAAATAAGGTTTCAGAAATATCGAATGTTATAAAATGACAATTGGGCGGGGATGGTGAGTAATTATTTTTAGATAACGATTTTACATTCCAAATGTTGATTATGAAACTCTATTTATTTATTATTTTTCAACATTTTTTATATTGAAATTGAAGTGTCAAGATCATCTAGTGGAGTGTCGAAATCATTGACATTATTTTTACTTCCACTAACCGAACAAGTATTGAAATTTGACCTCGAATACAAAGTTATCAATCATTTGTCAGTATTATACATAATATGTGATTTGAAGGAGTAGTGAGTTGATAGAGTAAAGTAAACTGATAAATTTAACACATACATATAAAAATTGTGGTTGTTCACAAAATATACAAGTTCACTTTCATTCTAATGATGAATTGTTTATTTAAGATATTTTTTTAAGATAAAGATAAGAGCTTTACAAAAGATGCAAAGAGAAATTATTCTTATATTTACTACAAAACATCGAAAATTGTTCACCAAACATAAAACAACCACTTTTGATAATAATTATGTTGTCAGTTCACTTCAAACGTATTATATTCGAACTCATCGCGATACTTTATCGCGTGAGGGTCACAATAGAAAATATACAAGAGCTCCTCATGGCTCATCGCGAGGCTCGCCTGGGGATACGCCACGACGAATCCTCAATTTAATATACTGATTTTCGAAGAAGTTTTGCTGTTTTACTCCTTTGTTAAAAGCCATTTATTCTAATTATTAGGTTCAGAACCTAGACTCCTTGTAAGCCTATAGATATGAGTATAAAATATCTTTTATGATTGTATCTCAAAGTTAGAACTAAGTAGTAATCATCAAGAGATTTGTGAGTTTATATTGAAAGATAGAAAATATCAGTTTGAGAATATTTACGTTTGAGGCTTATGATTAAGGTTTGCCCATATCGATTTTTACACAAAAATATTAAAACGGATCAAAGATGTCAATTTCTTGGAGTCAAGAAAATCTTAATCATGTACTACTTATATTTTATCGCTTATGATGTACATGTGAAATAATGAGGAATGGAAATCATTATAAATGCTAATAACTATTTACATTAAGGGTTAAATAATCCATAAACATGTATGAAATATTTTTATTAGTGCAGAAAGTAATTATATATATTTATTCTTTATTTAAATAAATATGAAATCAATTTAACAAATTTTATTTTTAAAATTAATTTCATATTATTATTTGTTTAGTTGTTTTATAGTTAATGTAAAAGTTATATGTGGACAAAATCTACATAAAAATAAAATATAGATTAATTTGAATTGTGAGAATTATAACCATGGAATATGATGCAAATAAGTTTTCCGAGCTATATTTGTAGGGTTAACGTGGTTTGTAAGCATGAGTGATTTAGTAAATTCATAATTTTTTTAAAAAAAGGACATAATCCCCACCCCCATTCCCACATGCTACACCCAAATAGTGTTTTTTAAGTGAAATGATAATATTACCCATAAATATAATTTTTTCACCTACTACACTTGCAAATAGGGGAGGGGCAAAATAGTCATTTCATCCATAAACCCAACACTGTTTGGGTGTGTGTACACTTTCCTTTTGCAACTCATTCACACTAAAATAGTCTAATTTCAAGAAAAATCAATTTCATCCCAAATCAAATCAAATTCTCCCTCTTATTTGGAATCCACAAATTCTCCCTCCCAAAATACCATCTCATAAACCTTGAAGAAACTAAAAAGAAGCTTCAAATTTGAACAAAAAATGTTCAAAAAGACGAACAAGGGAGTATTTATTAATTTCTAAATTTTTGCATAGTTTTGCAGTTATTAATAATGCTAATAAGAGTTTGATTCCTAATTTTTTAAGTACAATTTTATTGAAAAGGTAAAACAACTGTAGTAAGTAGAAATTTTCAATCGATTTTGAAAATAATGAATGCATAATGTTGATAAAAGCTATGACTTATTGAAATGCATACTCATAGGATGTGTCTTGGACTAATTATTGTATTTTTAAATGGTACTGAAAGTTGTATATATGAAATCTTCAATGTGTGTTCCGGATTAGGTATAATAAGATGTGTCTTGGATTTTGTGTAATGGTGTTAGGGCAAAATTATTGATTTAGAATTTATCGAAGGTTTAACTATGTGTTCAATACTAGAATTCTGCATACAATAGCATATTGTGCAATGGTATTTCTTATAGTGGATACAATATCATATCTATGTACACCGTGGTATTATTAGTTGTCCGCATATTTGATAATGTTTGTGAACCGAACCATGTACGTGAGTAGGATACATTGTTGTTATATAAATATCCCAATAATATAACAATGGTATTTGAACTAAGTACTGTATTTATAAATGATACTTAAATTAGTATATATGAAACTTTCAATATCATGTGTTCAGTATTTAATATTGATATGAATTTGTTGTTTATGAATTTCAATTTGAATCATGCATATAATAGAAGATTGAATACTAGTACTCCGTATCTCTTTTCTTACTCTGAGACAATATCATATATTGCATACCTACGATATCATATACCGCATATTTGATACTATTTGCTATATGAAATCCCCATGTACTTGAATATAAAGGTGATTGAATTACTCACCTTACTCATGGGATGAGATCTTATGTCGCTTCTCCTGCTGGATATGAAGAATCTGTTGATATCTCAAGACAGTTCAGAGACTTCAAGGTGCTTCGTGCCCGTCATTTAATCCGGCTAAATCTTCTATCTTCTTAGCGGGTCAAGGATGACAGAAAAGATGACCTGAGCTGTGGGATTTCCTGAAGGTACTTTCCCAGTACGATATTTAGGTATTCCTTTGGCCCCTACTTCGGTATCGGTCAAAGACTTCTCACCCTTCACGGATGCTATTGATCGATTTATTCAAACGGGATCATCACTTCTTACGCTGGAAGGTTGAGCTCATTAGATCTGTAATCCAAGGAGTGGATGGGTTTTGGTTCCAGGTCTTTCCAATGCATGACGCGGTCCTTAGAAAGACTATGTACCTGCCTGTAATTCGGCCGGCTCTTTGAAGATTGGGACGATATTTGCACACCCAAATCAGCGGACTGGACTCATGGATATATGGAAATGGAACGTTGCCTTGCTGACTCGGGCCATTTGGCACTTTTATCGCGAGAGTGACACCATCTGGGTCCAGTTTGTCAAGCAATACTATCTGAGGTCTACCTCCTTCTGGGAATATTCGCCTCGTGATCGTGACTTGCCTTTTCAAAAAGATTGCGCCTATTCGCGACGCCTCCTTTTCACATTTCGAGGCCGCAGCTCAGACCGGGCCAAGCGCGGACGCTTAATACTAACTTGGTTTATGAAACTTTGTAGTTCTAATCCGAACTCTGGATGAGGATTATTTGGAGGCCTTTCATTCTTCCCAAATTTTCTCTTTCACTCCTCCGGGTTATCCCGTCGGGAAGTTTCTGCTAGCTACTAGTGGGACTCCTCTGTATCTACGAACCTCGACGATTTTTCTTGTGTTTTTGGAGGAAATTTATACGAGACGCAAAGATCATCTCTGCTCTTTTCATGTCCATTCACTCGCCATATTTAGCACTATAATGGACTCGTCAAGTATTGTGAGTGTGATGACACTGAGCCATCGCGATCAAGGCGAGTACGGAAAAGAGTGTTCACTGCGGGCAAGGCCATCATCCTTGCTCTTTGTGTTTTGGTTCACGATTTTGCTGCGCGAACGGAGCAGCCAGTTGATCGCTAATCCACATCCCCGCGAGAGGTCATCGTCATGGTCAAACCGCAAAGTATACCGCATCTTGATCAAACCGTATCCCGACGCAGGATCGCATTTTGATACGACCGAGCTCTTTGCGGTACTCTTTCCTTATCGAGTTTTTGTCCCATTCTAAGCCATTTCAATATATTTTTAACGAGTCATGTTGTTCTACCACTCACTTCTTATCCATGTCCATTATAATTTATGATTTATATATTTGTTTACTTTAATTAGGCCGAGTTGTATATGATATGCACGAATAGATACGCATGTATTTAGCCAGATGACATCAAGCTAGTTTACAATGCAGATGCCTATACACGATATAACGATTTTATATTTATATATATGCACCTTTCGTTAAAAAAAAAAGGTGACTGAGATATTCTATATAATACCATCAATGACATACCAATGGTATTTGACCTAAGTAGAATTCTTATAAGGATATTGACATCTTCTTTTTTTGTTCCGTAGTGAATTTAGTGGACGTGGAACAATCAGTAGTAGGTCTAGGTTCATCTTTTCAATTGCCAAAACTTTGAATAACAATATTAAATTTGATTAGTAACATAAATGAGTTTTGAAACTTTATCAAATTGTTTTTAATAAAAACATACCCGAATAATTCTGTGGATCCATTAGAATTATGAAAAAGTAATTTTTGTGCCAAAATTTTATATTGAGTAAAAACAAATGGATTAAAATACAACCAATCAAAAGGAAAGCACGTAAAAGGTAAAAATCAAATACAAAATGAGGACAATTAAAGAAACAAAAAAATGAAGAAGATCAAATTCAAGGAGCAAAGTCAGTATGTTAGAAACATTCCACTAATTGCAATGAGGTACATAGGTCATACTAACGCTAATGAGTATTAATTACTCAACACCGAAATGGAAAATACCAAGGTTGCCCCTATTTAATTTCAACCATCAGATAAAAAAATAATCAATTTGTGAGATCCAATGGATGAGATCATGTAAGCACCATGCACCCATCTTTATATTTTCACCCTTTAAGCCTATGTTTTGTAACAACTGCTCCATACGCTGGGCATTATTATAATATTATTCGCAAGTAGGAAGCAAGTTTTGATGCTCGAGTCATATTAAACCGGCATTTAAACTAAACCAAAACCAAACGACTAAACATTTCATAAATATCTTACCCAAACTCCCACATCACTATTCATCATCATTATCCATTACTCAAACTCTCTTTCTCCTCCAAGTGGCCGAACCCCTCATTTCCCTAAGCTTGATTTTTTTTCATTTTCTATGACTATTTAATTCACTCCATAATCTTAAGTTCATCATCTCGATTATCAAATGATGCATTTTATCTTCAAATTCGACATTTCGAAATTATAATCAATTCATTTATAAGTTTGACTTTGTGATTCAGCTTTTAAGACTTTAAATTTAGACAGACACTCCAATTAATATCAGGCTGGGCGATTAGAATTCCGATTTTTGTGGTTGGAATTTGTGGAATAAGTTAGTTGACTTTTAGGTTACTTTTCCTAATCACTTTTTAGTTGTAAAAGTATGCAATGGACTTGAATGAGATGTTTTCATGGCATGTGGTTGTGACTTTTTGTGTGGTCATAGATTATGTTAAGATTAGTCAGTAAAGTGAGTAGTATTTTGCATTTGGAATTTAGGTATAATGGCTGATATATTGATTTAGAAAAGTCTTTCGGGTCAATGTGGGTTGTTTAAAGTACAGTTGAGTGATGCGACGTACGATCGGGTCGGGGGAACGTGACGCTTCAAATTTTGTCGCTTTATTAGGCCTGCTTAACCGCGAGTAATCTTCTTCACCTTAAGTTATAATTGCAACTAAACCAAGCAGTTGTTTCTGACAGATAACTAAATGTAGCTTATTAATACGGGTAGTAAGTAGTAATTATATCTCTCGGTGTTTTGACAGCGTTGAACGCGTAAGACATCGTACCAATTAGGCGGGCGCTATTATTTGCTAGCCATGGTATTTATCTTCACGTAAGGATAACTACTTGATTGATATGTACGTATATGATTTTGCGTTAAATTATATGTCAATATGACCGCGGCCGAAGTCATTGGTTGTGTCTCGTGTTTATGAGTCGATAAAGCGTTTTTGAGGTAATGTTTAGTCAGACAGGGCAGTCAGAGGCGAAGCCATTGATGTATGTTGAGTTGTATTATCCGCACGCCTTTATACCTCTGGTGAGATAAGTACCGTGTTTTTGCTTGCACTGCTAATGAATTTATGATACTATGCTCCACAGTTACAAGTTTCTCCCCTGGGCAGTCGTACGATTATACGCGACATTGTGAACCTGATTTGTATGGAGTCAGCTGAGTCAGCCGAGTCGACCGAGTCGATAAAGTTCTCGAGTTGACTGAAGGTCAATTGAAATAGAGTTTATGTAGCTGCTGAAATGCAAGTTACAGTTATAGTTGTCCGAGTTGCACTCGTTTGATTAGTCATTGAAAGGCATGTCGCCCCATTTGCTTGGATATAAACGAGCTTACTGCCGCGTATTATTGCGCTTTTTCTTGAAATGTACGAATGTTATTGTTGATTGCCATTATTTTGGAATGTTACGATAAAGGATTTAATTTATGAATATACAAAATGATAACGAATTGCTAATGACTTCGTGATTAAGATCTTAAGTTGAATAATATTATGTACTACTTATCTATTGAATGCGATATCAACCACATCGTACACTACGCGATCGGAGGTTGTTCTCATTCTTTGAGATATATATTCACTAAGCTTCTAACTTACACCCTACGCGGGCGGCAATTTCATTGCTAGGTTGACAAGTGTCTGTTCGCCTTCGCTCAAGCGATCGTGTTTTATAGCTTAGGGGCGGGTGGCGCTTGATCCTCACGCTTTCATTATTTTGTTTCGTCAGAAGTTCGGGTTGTCTATATTGTTATTTTGGGATTTTTACTGCCGTATCGATACTTTTGTAACGAGGGAGATATGATGATATCAAGCCAAGTATTCTATGAGTCAGAATACCACGATGGATCTTTTATTAAACCCGTTTTGTCCGTCAGATAACGTTGCTATTTTAAGGTGTATCTTTAAATTTGAGTCATCCATCGACGTGACTCGGGTGTCCGTAATTTGACTATTCTAACTCAGGCGCACGCACTGGTTTACAATTTTGGTATTGTGAACAAGTAGGTTTTGATTATCAAGGTCGCTGTTACGTGGCCCGACAGGTGTGTTTTCTGAGTCAGATTGCCGAGTCTTTCGAGGTTCGTTTCTGACGCCCAGTTTTCTTTAAAATATTACTTTTTCTCTCTTAATAAAAAAAAACTAATTATATTTTTTTTTTTTTTTTATTGTTAAAACATCATTTCTCAATATTATTAATGTAAATTATTCAGAAGTTCTACTATTCATTTTTATTTTATTTATTCATTTTAACATATTTTAATTGACAATTCGCCTCAATTTTAGCCACAAAAGTAGTCACAGCACACATGACATTAGACGTTTCGTTCTAAATGCTAAATACTCCAAATAAATTATATTGAAAATTAATGGAGTAAATATGACATACATCTTTAAAAGTATATATTTTGCAATAATTTTATTAATAAAAAGTTAAACTTCAATATATATATGATAAATATTACTTGATATGGAAACTTTTAAAATTTTGGACATAAATAACATCTTTTAATATAAAAGTTCAAGCAAGAAGCTCATTCTTAATAAGTTCTGATAAGACTACCAATATCGAATGCCTATCAATAAAGTTTTGGGATTATATGTAACGAAAACTATTATAAGTATTATTATTATGACAATACTCTTATTTAATTTACTAATTATTAACAAGACTAAATAGTAAAGATTAATTTTTTTTTAATTTTGTTTCATATATTAAATTCAACTCATATTAATTATTACCTCTATAATTTATGTATAAAGATATTTTTATTTAAGATAAAACTAACATTTTATATATATATTATAATAAAATAAATAATTGGTGAAATAAAATATCCAAATCTATTACTCCTTCCATACTAAATGATTGTCACGCTGATTTAATCAAGCCAAAATGTATAAACTTTTACGCTTCTATCAAGTATATATAATTTTACTTGAATAAAATTTAATGTCAACATTGAAAATATTAGTTATTTGATCATTTCACCAAATATTATACAATAAATAAATATTCAATTTAATATTAAACTGTGAAATAAATAAATTTAAACATCGATGCCTATCGGGATTTCGAGGAGTATTAGATACGTGTCTAACATTTTTTTCATTTCATTGTTGAAAGTTTATATTTTAATACATCACATAATAATTTAGATATATGTTCTTTAATCAGTAATTTTTCAAATTAGAAAATTATTTTTCAATTTATAATTAAATAATTATCATAATATATTATATCAAATATTTTATCTGGCTGCATGAATATGCTGAGATTTTTTATATAATCGATCAAGAATTCAAAGATGCTGATAATGAACATATTTTTAAAAGTTCAGAATCCGCAAATAGATTGGCTGAACGCTGGGCCAGTAAAACCAACCTAATAACATTCTGATTGACAAGACAAATCGACATAAAGTAAAACGTAAATAAATAAGGCATAAATTAAAAGACACAAAGACGGTGAACTCCACATCAATACAAGACCTGTGTATGCAAGTTTTGTCTAAATAATGATTTTACTACGATATCAAGATATTACAAATAAAGACTTATCTTTCTCGAACGCCTCTATTCTACTCCAAACTAGTAATAAGTTCAGCTCCCTGTAACGACCGCCTAAAGCGTAATGGCGCCGACCGGCCATCAACCAACAATCGTAGTCACCAACGATGATAATCTATAAAATGACTTTATCGTGATAATAAAATATAACTTGTCCATCTAAAGCGAACTAATCAACACTACAACAACCGAAAGAATAATATAAATACAACATCAAACAACGTGGCTTACAACTCGGCATAACAATAATTTTTATGCATAACAAAAACTCAAAAGTTAAGATAAAGAGTATGACTGCTGAGGTCTTCTGGGTTACTATCGCCACCTCCGCTGGTACGCAGCTTACTCGCTTAACGATTCAAGCATCCAACAACCTGTATAAAACGCCCGCCCATGTGAATAAAAGGAGCCGCCTAAAGCCGAAGTTGAAAACAAATATCACGTAAGCTTAACCTTACCAATCACAAACAAGGATAATTCAAGACTCTTACCTATTTAACGACTATCCATCTCAAGCAGCTATATTTTATACGCTCCTCTCGACAAGATAAATCTTTCCTTAATGGCTTCCGACTAACACCGACAAATCCACACCACGTCAACAACTTACTCACAAAGATACCTTAATCACACGGTATATCTCTATTTTGCTATCTTTCTTAAGATAGCTAATTCAAGACATAATATACAACTCATACACACAACAACTCAAACATATATCTCAACACTTCATAATTCAAGCATACACAACTCAACCACTTATCTTTTGGTTCACCTTGGAAGTTGTTACTTCCCAATTATAGTCGACACCTCCTATGACATCTAAATGTTTATCATCATAAGAACCTCTAAATCGTATCATTATCTTAATGCAACCGAGCAACGATATCTTAAAATCAAGATAACTTAAGTACGTAATTATCTCACCAAATTCTTCATTAAGTATACTAACTTATTCACCTCAATGGTATCAACGCCGTGGTTGGGGATCATAACTTTATATACTAACACGCTCAATCCAACTTTCCACTATATATAAAATATCATCAACATCAATTTAACGTTTGGCTTATAATTTCATCCCTAATGCCCTCATTCAAAAGTTATCTCAACCATTAACCAACTCAACTTTTAACCTTACGGATGTATAACGATTAATACCAACCTAGGATCCACAAGAAAATCTGATAATATTATCAATAATCAACCGAACCTAATTCGACATAATTTCATCAAGGTAACATCTAAGATAATCGCGACAATATCCATAACTTCAATAATGAGTCATTAAAAACATATCATACAACACCATAGAAAATTTAAACAACATGTCAAGATATAATACAAAGTCTCAATAAAGCACACCATCACCCGTAATAAAATTCCTGTGAGACTCAAAAAACACTATAACTCTAATATCAAACCATCTATCTTCATATCTCCACAACTACGCCAACTCTACGCGATATGCTCAACTGCCTACCTCAGGAACGGACCAATCGCTAATAAACACCGCTCTTATACCGAAGTATAGGCCAAACCGCACTTATACACCGCAGAAGATAAGGCCACACCGACACCCACACATCAAAGCCGTATCATAAAGACTCGCATCAGCTTTATACCGTCAGAAGTGCCAAACCGCACTTATACACTAAGTGAAATAACCCGCTCCTAATACTAATATTATGTTGATAGTATATAAGTTTCTCGTTGAGTATTTCAGTAAAATTTAAAATTTCAAGTCAGTAGCTGAGAATTTAACAAAACGGCCTGGGCTATATATTTTAAGCCATGGACCCGGTGATAGTAAATGATTTCGAATGTAATCGAAGGACAGACTTGTATTATGAGTAGTAGTTTATGTTATGGAAACTTTATATTTGAATCGTTTCATTGAAATTTAAGTACGAAGTTGAGTAAATAAACCGAACCAAACAGGCCTTTAAGTCATTTTAAAAATCTCATTATCCTTATCTACTATCATTATCCAAACACACAAAAATCATTCTCTTCTTCCCTCCATGGCCGATTCTCACCCCTCCCTCCCTCAAAAATTTTCTTCCATTTTTCTCATCGACACGCTTAAATCCAAGAACAAAGCGCGGATTCTCCCTCATCATCCTCATCATCCTCATCACATCTAGGTAAGAAAGACTCATGGGGATATTTCTGAGTTTTAAAGAGTTGACTTTTCTTGGATTTTGTTGACTTTTAGATCTCGAATGTATGGCATGTAAAACGTTATCCGAGTACGCGAGGGAATTAGAGGTGATTTTGTGCAGTTATTAAGTTAGAAAGTAAGTGTATGTTGACTTTATTGACTTTTCTTAAATTGACTTTTAAATGGTAATATAAGTTAGAGGATTTCAATATATTGATTTCGTATAGAATTATTGGTTCGATAATGACGTGGTAGACGCCGAAAGTTCGGGGAAAAGTTCTTATGGTAATTAGTGCTCGAATCGGGAGGTTATATTAATGGATTAATTAGTTGTCAATTGATTACCGAATGGATTAGAATGTGCTACAAGTGTTATTCTTTGGGGTAATACAAATTTAATTTAATACGAGAATGTAGTTATGTCGAATGTTAAAGGTATACCAATCTGGGGATAGACGATCAAGCAAGAGTTGTAAATCAATCATAGACTAGTATAACACTGGGTTTATATAGATGTTGCGAAGTTATTCTGCAACGGTTATAAATGTATAATTTTTTTAATAGAGTTGAGCCTCGGATCTAAAGACAAGGACCGCATGCAGATATCATTACTACTTTTTGGGCTCGGCGCGAGTACAAATCTCTGTCGACGTATCTTCATATATATATTCTTCATGTGTTGCTTGGCATCATTCATACGTGTATCAGGTGGCTATAATCGATATTATGTGAAATTGTGATTTATGACGATAGTATGAAATAACCGAGATCGATCGACATACAGATAACTATGATTGGCATGTTATGACATAATTGAGATTACGAAGCATTATTAGATAGTTTTGGATATAATTCATGTTATGAAATTGTGCGTGGTGGCCTGCCATGCGCGTCACCGCGCTGGTCAAGCAGATGTGCTTGATTGTTTTATGTGTTATTTCATGAAATGCGCGACTCGACCGGAGGTTTCAAAGCAAGACAGGCAGAAATGCGATTCGGCGTCAAGCGATACGCATTATCGGCGGCAACCGGCCTTATGACGCGCGGAGGCCCTATCTCGACATTTGAGGCGATTCCTCATGTGCGTATTATTCTGGCGCGATTCCTCATACGCCAGACATTATTTTGGTGTGATTCTCATACGTATTATTCGAGGACTCTCATATGTGTATTATCTCATGAGCTGATTCCTCACTGACGAATTTCTACAAGGCTGAGATTGTTTTAAATGAATATGCATTAGTTAATATAATCTCACGTAAAGTTTGTCAGCAGAATATCAGATAAGAGAAATCTATGTGATATGTGGGATGCTTATTTATTAAGTACCTCGATTAATGTACTGCATATGATATATTTATATATATATAAGCATGGAATATATAATGATGGAATGGTATTTGTATTCACTCACCTTAATAGCCGACTTCCTATTCTCTACGGGCGGGATGCTTTTCATGCCTAGGTTTCTAGGAGCGACTAAGCCGGGCCGAGAGCGGTTTTGTTGAGTCAAGTGAGATCATAAAGCGAAAGCATGTATGCAGTTCTCGCTATTTTTTTTGTTGTCGGATTGTATATTTTAGACCGGTGTGTTGTATTATATCGACGGGGTCCGTTGTCATACTTTTCCTATGTCAGATCTTGGATTTGTATTCTATTACCGTTATTTTGTTGAATGTATTGTTGGAACACCACGTACGGAATAGAGTTTTATTTTGATAATGTCGCTGTGTTATTATATTTATCCATCGCTTGGTGACTCGTATATGATCTAACCTCGTATGGCCGACTAAAGGGTCGTTATACTTGGCATCGAGCCTAAAATCTGTGGTCTTTATGGTGTCCCTGTGGCGTGCTCAAAGCCGATATTGTTGTGAGCTGTCGATATCGGCTTTTTCTCGGGTCCGATCCTCTCTTTCTTTGTTATTTTATAGACCGCGAGATGCCACCACGTGTTCTGCCGGCAGCGCCGCCGTAGGCGCAGCTAGCGGGGCGCAATGTAGGGAGCCGCGAGAGGCGCCAGAGGCGTAGAGCGAGAAAGCGCCGTAGCCGCAGAAATGTGGATAAAGACAAGGGTAGCTGGGATGACCAGCGTCGCCACGTGATTCCGGGGTAAATATCGTGGAGATCGGTATTCAGAAGCGTCTGCCGGGCCGACAGGCTTAGTCACAGTGTTATTCAACGTCGTCGGGACCCGCCAAGTTTGCCGGAGCCGATTCTCCTATCCAGCATTGGGAAGTTCATTCGAGACTCGAGAGTATATTCGGTGCCCATGGAGTTAATGGGAGTCGGTACCATTCGCGCCTTAATGTAGACACACGGGAGCTCGAGATCATGTGGGAGAATGACACCGATCTTTGATCATGTCAAGCGACACCTGTCAGTGGGACCGCCTCGTGGAATTATTTCGTGGTTTTTGTCTTAAGTGCATATGTTCCGCTTCAGAGAGAATTGATCCAATTTCAAGAAGCGAGGCGACTATGTCGACTCACGAAAAGATTCAAGTGATCTCCGCCGCCTACTCGAGGTGAATCCTAATGTAGGGAAGAGGATCGAGATTCAGTGACTAATGAAATGGGAGATCCGCACTGTGTTGTCACTCGCTAACTATACAACTTTCCATGAACTAGGAATACGTCATGTAGATGGATTTGGTCAGTTGTCCAGCTAGCTGGGAGAAAGCAGGAAGATATGACGCTCTCAAGACGGCGGCCGAAAGTTCGTTTCGTGGACGCTCCATCACAAAGACGTCATATAAACAAGAGTCGCTCAAAGGTTCTGCCATTAATTTCGATTCAAAGACTATCGCTTATGCCTGTGTCTTTCATCGTCCGGGGATCTCGTAGAGGTTATCAGGGAGGCAGAGCGACTCATGGTGTTTTCGCTGCGTAAACCGGTCACGTGAGCCGCGAACGCCGGTATTGTGGTCAGGTCTATCGGCGTCGCCAGTAGCGGCACATTGCGATTGTCCCTTTATGTAGTTGTTAGCTGGAGCGCTAAAGACATTTCAGGCGCAGAAAGGTGAGGAAAGCACGCGAAGCCGTGAGGTCGATTCTGGGCCGGGTAGAAGCCATGGAGTCGAGTAGTCGCAAGTAGTGTCATTGACCGATGTGATGGGCGCCAACAAGAGATAGCTATCTAAAGAGAAGCTCGTGGGATTCCCTGTATCACATGTACCATACTGGAAGAAAAGTCTTGTTTGATTCTCGAGCTACTCATTCTTTCATATCTTCCAAATTTTCCCGCATTCCTAAAAACTCGTGAAATCTTTGCTAGACCACTTCTAATTTAAATCCGGGCGGAAATTGTAGATCGATGGTGTACTTAGAAATCGGCCTCTATAAGTATTGAAAATCAATGTTATGGAAATAGATTTATTACCTTTCGAGATGAATGATTTTCGATCTTAATTGAACGATCGTTGTGGAGACATCAGCGGTGATAGATTGTCATCTTAAGAAGATTGAAATATCTAGTCCGTAAATCTAAGATCTTCTTCCTGTGTGATAGAAAAATCTTTCCTCTTGTCTCATTTCTCGCCTTTAGTTGCCCATAAGATGCCGAGAAGTGGACGTGTTGTTATTCAGCTTCATGTTGTCGACACAAGTACAGAGAAGGCTCCATCCGAGGGAGGCGCATTGCCATGGTAATATGTTGACGTGTTTCCCCGAAAGAGTTGCCGGACTTCTCCAAATAAGGAAAGAGTTCTATAATTAATTCCCCGTACTACTCCGATTTCCATGGCACCTTATAGAATGTTCTCTGGAGTTTAAGGAATTGAAAACGCAATTGCAAGAATCGTTGATAAGTGATTCATTCGACCAAGTAGTTCAATTGGGGTGCCCGCCAGCGTTATTTGGTCGCAAGGACGGATCTTCGAGGTCACAGACGATTATAGACGCTGTAAAGTAACAATTAAGAATCGATATCCGTTGCCTAGAATTGATGATCCGTTTGATCAATTAAAGGATGCCCGGTATTTTCTAAGATCGACTCGAGGTCGCTACCATCAGCTGAGGATTAAGGAGGACGATGTATCAAGCCTGCATTCTAACAAAGATAATGGGCACCACGAAGCCTTTTGGTAATGCCGTTTGGGGTCATTAAATGCTCCCCGCAGTTGCTTATGGACCTTGGTGAATCTGGTGTTCCGCTTACTTGGATAAATTTGTAGTGGTGTTCATTGACCTACATTTTGATATATTCGTATAGGAGAGTACGTGGGCACATTCCGAGAATGGCGCTGAGACTTGAGGAAAAATGAATTGTATGCTAAATTTTCCAAGTGTGAATTCTCGCTGGAGAAAAGTGCAGCTTCGGGCCACGGATTTTCGTGAGTAGGTATGGGTTGATCTCAAAAGGTTGAAGTCAGATGAATGAAATCCACCCACTGTTACCGAAATACGGAGTTTTCCGGGTTCGGATACTCATCGGAGATTTATACAAGACCAATTATTGCCACACCCACGACTGTGCTGACTAGAAAGTGGAGTGCCATTTGTTCGAGCGAGGATCATAACTATGCTTCAATGAGTTGAAAGAGAAATTGACTACCGCGCCAAGATTGACTCTTCCGTCGTGACAGATGGTTGCATAAGACACACATCAGGGTTGACGCTGCTAATGCAACACGGTAAGGTGGTAGCGTGATGACGCGACAAACAGAAACATGAGAAAAACTATCCAATGCATTTGGAACTAGCCGCAATCGTGTTCAGTGACTTAAGATTCGGGAGGCATTATTTTGCATTTTGCACTTGCAAAATTTTTAATCGATCACAAAGTTTGAAATACCTCCCGACACGTAGAGATTTGAACCCGAGGCGCGGCGCGATGGAGTTTATCGATTATGATGCTCTATCGGTATCATCCCGGAAGCGAATCGTGGTAATACTACCGTCGTGTGAAAGATTACGAGCCATTAAATGAAAACGAAGAACTCGCGCACTCTCGATCGGGAGTCGATGGCGGGTTTGTTGGTACAACAAGAGTTCTAATCGGTTCTTTTGGATCGAATAATCGAGGAACAAAAGATGAGAAATTGCAAAAAAATAATTGGAGTTGAAAGCGAAAGCATTTAACTTTGCGCGGTAGTGACGCGAGCCCTTACAATGCAGGTATTATTCGTGTCCTTATTCTCCTGGAGTTGAAAAAGTGAGATTTTGGATTTAAGCCCATAAGCTCCATATAGTATGCATCCCGGTGGTACAGCATGTATGTAGACTTAAGAGCGTACGCGCCCAACATTTAAGAGGAAATGAATTTGTATCTAAACAACCGACTGGTCAAAAGGTGAAAATAGAACACCGACATTCAATGGGGCTATCAGAACCCTCCTATTCCTGCAGAGTGGACTTGGGGAGCATGTCACATGGACTTTGTTTTTGGACTCCGAGGATCGCTGAGAAAGAATGATGCATTCAAGCGATATTGGATAGATCACAAAATCACCATTTCTTACCAATTAAATCGACTCACGGTCCTCGAAAGCAATATGCAGTCAGATGGACCGATTGTGCGACATAATGGAGCCGGGGTATCCATCAGACGATCGACGCCAGATTCACCCGATTTCGAAAGGATTTCAAGCAGCCGATGGGGACGGTGGTCAATTTGAGTACATCATTTCATCCACACGATGGACAACAGAGAGAACAATTCAAACATTGGAGTGAGGCGTTAAGGGCCTGTAATAATTTTCCTGAAATTGGGATGACGAATCGCCTAAATGGAGTTTGCATATAATAATAGTTTCCACGCCAAGATTGGACGGCACCATTTCGGAGTTTTGTACGGCAAGAAACGCTTCACCTGGGCCATGGAAACGGGGCGAGGGAGATAGAAAGTGTACGGTTCTCGAAGCCGCGGGAAAGCGTCGCGAGAGAATAAATTGACATAAAGAACACCGAAGTCGCGCAGATAGACAAAAAGATGTATGCGCATCGTCGCCGAGTGGATTTAACCTTTGAAATTAAGCGATAAAGTATTCTGAGAATATCCTGGAGTGTGCGTTGATTCGAAGAGAGGGAAGTTGAGTCCACGATATACTGTCCAGATGAGATCAAGGGGCGAGTTGTCCGGTGGGCCTATCGCTTGGCGCGTTTCCAAAGATCGACACCATAACGCCTACGTGTCATGTTCGAGGAAATATATCCTTAATTTAATCCCATATCTTAGAGTCACAACTGGAGTTTCGGGGAGGACCTTAATGCAGGAAGAAAGAACCGTGAAAATTCTTGATCGTAAGGAAAAAGTGTTGCGAAGAAAGTCAGGGCTTTATGGCGCTATGCGAAATCAACGGAAATGAGGAAGTTACACGGAACGGTAGGAGGATGTCAAGTCAATATCCACATCTCTTCATGTATGTTGGGCTTAAACTTTGTACTATAATACGATAGTATATGAATTACTACAGGTTGAATGTTGTATTGGCACGGCACGCAATTTCGAGGACGAAATTTTATAGCATAGAAACGAAATAACCCGCTCCTTACTAATATTATGCACATAGTATATAAGTTTCTCGGTGAGTATTTCGTAAAATTTAAAATTTCAAGTCAGTGAGCGGGAGAATTTAACAAAACGGTCGGTTGGTGGTATATTTCGGCTCAGGCGGGACCCGGTGATAGTGATAAATGATTTCGAATAAAATCGATGTATCGAGACTTCAGATAGGCGAGTAGTAACATATGGAAACTTTATATTTGGAATCGTTTCATTGAAATTTAAGACGAAAAGTCGAGA
The DNA here is from genome assembly GCA_019722365.1 of Lithospermum erythrorhizon. Classification (NCBI taxonomy): domain Eukaryota; kingdom Viridiplantae; phylum Streptophyta; class Magnoliopsida; order Boraginales; family Boraginaceae; genus Lithospermum; species Lithospermum erythrorhizon. The sequence continues at coordinate 84,989 of JADFUC010001235.1, read as the reverse complement.
AATAAACCAACCAAATGCGCCTTAAGTCATTTTAAAAATCATTATCCTTATTCATTTCATTATCCAAACACACAAATCATTCCTCTTTCTTTCCCTCCATGGCCGATTCTCACCCTCCCTCCCCTCAAAATTTTCTTCCATTTCATCGATCGTCGCTTAAACGCAGTTAACAAAGCCATGGATTCTCTTTCCTCATCATCCTCATCATCTCATCACATCTGTGTAAGAAAGATCGAATCTTTCGGGATATTTCTGAGTTTTTAAAGAGTTGACTTTTCTTGGATTTTGACTTTTTAGACTCGAATGTATTATGGCATGTAAATGTTATCCGAGTATCGCAGGAATTAGAGGTGATTTTATAGTTATTGGGGTTAGAAAGTGGTGTAAGTGTATGTTGACTTTATTGACTTTTCTTAAATTGACTTTAAAATGGTAATATAAGTTAGAGGATCTTTAATATAGTTGATTTCATGTAATTGGTTGGTTCGATACGATGTGTGTAGATCGGGTCGAGAAAGTTTGGGAAAGTTCTATGGTAATTAGTGCTTGAATCGAGGTTATATTTAATGGATTAATTAGTTGTCAATTGATTATCAATCGATTAATGTGCTAAAGTGTTATTCTTTAATAAGTAAATTTAATTTAATATCGGTAATGTAGTTACGTTGAATGTTAAGCGTATACCAATCTGGGGATAGGATGATTGCTAAGAGTTGTAAATTGAATCGCGGCATCTGGGTATAACACCTGGGTTTATATAAAGATGTTAAGTGAAGTTATTCAAGCAGAACGGTTATAATGTATAATTTTTTTAATAGAGTCGAGCCCGATCTAGCACTGCTGACCCATGTAGATATCATTACTACTTTTGGGCTCGAGGTGAGTACAAATCTCAACACGGGGACCTTCATATATATATTCTTCATGTGTTGTTTCGAGACTATTCTCGATATGTGTATCACAGGCTATAATCGATATTATGTGAAAAATTCAGATTTATGATGCATAGTATGAAATAACTGAGATTTGATTATACATGTAGATAACTATGATTATGAAGTATGTTATGACATAATCAGATTACGAAGTTACATTATTAGATAGTTTTGATATAATTCATGTTATGAAATCGTGCGTACGCAGGCTACGGTAATGCGGCCGCAAGGTGGGTCGCTATATGTGACAAGGCTGATTGCTTTATTTGTTATTTATGGAGTCGCGGTGACCCCGACCGAGGTTCAAGCACAGTATATCATGCGGGTACCTGATTCGAGGTTCAAACATATTTAATACTGGCGGGTGTAAGATCGCCTGGGAGGACGCGCGAGTCCCATCTCGATTATTTGAGGCGGATTCTCATGTGTGTATTATTTGGAGGCGGATTCCCCATATATGTATTATTTGGAGGTGATTCTCGCATGTGTATTATCTCGCGGAGGATTCTCTACTTGACGACTTTCAGGCTGAGATTGTTTCCTTTAAATGAATATGCATTAGTTAAGCGAATATAATCTCATGTGTAAAGCCGGGTCGTAACATCAGATAAGAGAAATCTATGTGATATGTGGACGCTTATTATTAAGTACCTCATTGAATGTATCATATTATGATATATTTATATATATATAAGCATGAATATATATTATTGAATCATCTGGTATTTGTATTCACTTTTTAATAGTTTAATTTCTATTCTACGGCGTTTCATGCCTGTGCTTCTATGTTTATCTTTGAAGTGGCCGAGAGCGGTTTTGTTGAAATAAGGAGATCATAAAGTGAAGTATGCGTGCATAGAAGTCTCATCGTCATTTCTTTTTTTTGTCATTTGGATTGTATATTTTTTAGACCGCGTTAGTTGTATTATATCGACGGGTCTCGTTGTCATATTCTTCTATGTCAGATTCCTTTGGATTTGTATTCTATTGGTCAGTATTTTGTTGAATGTATCGTTGGAACACCAATGGCTGAATAAGGAGTTTTATTTGATAATGCGCAGTTACGTCATATCAGATTCATCGCTTGGGCGACCTTGCATACGATCTAACTCGCGGGCGGCCGACTAAAGGTCAGCACTAAGTATAAGGCCATACCGACAATGCACACAAAGAAAGTTGATCATAGATAATCATACCGCCTATACCAAAGTAGGCCAAACCGCACTTATACACTAAGTAAGGCCACAATCGACAACGCATTACAAAGAAAGTTGATCATAAAGAGTCATATCGCCTATACCACAAGATAAGTGCCAATAATACATATCCCGCAAAGAGCCACCTAACCCCTAATCATCCCAAACATAGGCCATATATCCTAATACTGCTCACCTCAAAGTCACGAGCACCCAACAAACACCTCCGAGCAACTAACTACTCTATTCCCAACCAATAACAAAGCACACAGCCAAAACGTCTCACAATAAAAAATCAACTGTGAATCGCCGTAAGTGTTCTACGTAGTCACGTGTGGCGCCGATAATCCCACGTGAACACGTAAACGCCGATTAAGCCACAAAATACAAGAACGAAGCCGAGTCTGCCACATTTACCTCATGCAAATCTAATGAATACAATCACATAATCATATCATTTATTCGCCCACAAATACACATAATCATACAACAATGACAAAGATGCCATTCTCTGCATAATCATACCACAATGATACAAGCTTACATAATTTAAAGTAAGGACGAGGCAAGACCCGCAGATAAAGATCACTTAAGAAGCAATAAAGAAATGTCCGCCTAACGATCCAAGTGCCTTTCCTAATGCTCCGCTGCCTAATCAAAAACACCAAATTACAATTAATACTGCACAATTTTTAACCCTTATCTTAATTAAATTTCTGCCTAAACCCATTTTAGTTACAAATTAACAACTTAAGTATGATCATACTTATGTTTCAAAGACTATTAAAATGACTACCAACTATCCCGAGTAAATCTCATAATCGTCAACACCTTAACCAAAAATACTAACATTTTCAAACTAATTTCAATCAACCCAATATATCAACTTTTCCAACTAATCAAACCCATTTCTAACAACCTCAACCTTAAAAGTTCTCGCTTACTACTCAAAATCTAATAAACTAATTTCATAACATATATTCCTCCAACAACTTATAAATCATAATTTCCACCTTCAAAACAATCAAGAATAAAGTCCAATAACATATTTATACTCTCAATCACGCTTTAGAAAAGTCAATCCAAAGTCAACCTAAAAAGTCTAATTCAACTATCACAACATCTCTACTCAAAAAAATCGATTATTATCTTCTCCTATACTATAATCTAAGCCTAGATAATACCTTATATAATAATAATCCACAAAAAGTCAAGTCAAACTAAATCCCCAAAAAGTCAATGTCCCTAAACACTAATTATCATCCAAAGTTTTAACTTCAACTCAACTAATTTAAAGTTCTCTGCTAATCAAGTTTATAGCAATAAAAATCAAAATACAAAAAGTCAACTAAAAATAACTAACCGAAACTCAATTTAAATACTCAAAAAAGACCTTTTACCTTGGAATCGAAGAGAGGATTTATTTATGAGAAACTCAAGAAATTTGATATCCAAAGCTCATGAATGGAAGAGAAAATTGAAAAAGAAAATCGTGGGGGAAATTGCCTCAAGGCCTCGTCGGTATGGTGTTTTAGATTGGCTCGCTTTCAAAATTATTGCTTGCATGGGTTAATGGTCGTCTAATAGTTTTATGTATTAAACCTACCTGCTTTAATTCAATCGATACTGCTTAACTTATCTCGACAACCAACTTCCAACATTAACATTTATATTACCACCCAAATAATATTATTATCATCGACCACAACTTTAAAATTTAAATACCGAAATGTACTACAAAACCACTACTGTTGCATTTTCAACTATTCAACTTCGAATTTTTGATTTCTCCTCGAAATACTCCACCGGAGAACCAAGATACTATTACAAGAATATTAGTACCTTAGAACGTGGGTTATTACACCCCTAACTTTTATCCTCACAACCTCACTGCCATAACGAACTCTCAACGATCATATAACGTGAACAATATGCTGAATCGTGACCAGCCAGTTTTATAATTCTTCTAACACACCAACCTACAAAAACAGGCATCTCTCAAATCTTAAATTTCACTCTAAAACATGTAAAATTATTATGTACTTGAAATGCGTGATAACTGTGATCTCAGAAACCTTATATACGAAAGAAAGAATTAAACATATACTAAATATCTTCCATAAACAATACTTTCCATATACGCAAATCTCAACTTCACGTTTTTCTCAAAAAATAACAAAGCTTATTACCATTATAGTTTGCCACTCAGAATACCTAAAGAAAACCCCAAAATATATATTCCTTAACTTACCAAAATCAAATAAAGAACAAAAATAAATGCAATAATACCAAAACACCAACATTTTTAATTACCATACGTATTAGTGTTTCAGAAACTCTACACATATTATAAAGAGAAGAGATAACTTAATTATATTTTAATCATATAAAATTTTAAAGAAAAATTTAGTGATAAAGAATGCATAAGAACTTGTGAGATTTATATGTCGAAAGATATGGTGTAGCCGGCAACCCATGTTGAACCTTCACGTGTTGTCAGCTAGAAAGTCTTGTTTTACACAAGACAAAGACAAATGATGCAGTGTGGGACATTTCATTTGAGAAGTCATATAATTAAAATGGACCATTCATAATGTATCAAATTATGACGTTGTGAGTTGTGACTTGATAATCTCAATGGATTATATGGAAATATTATATGTCCTGTGGATTCAGCTATCGATCTGTCCTGTTCCAAATAATGTCTCAATTTCTTATATACCAATATGATAATTTCAAGTTAAAACATACAAGGGGCTCTCTATTTTACACAAAAATTGATAATTTGTAGCACATAAGATCTTGAAGTAAAAAATGTCTATGAAAATGAAACTGAAAGAATAATGTTGTAGCTATTTTTTCAACTTATTAAGCAATTTCTGCTCGACATCCTTGACTCTGGAACAAAATATATTAGGAAGTAGTTCCGCTTCATCCAAATTTAAAATATTTTAGTCATTCAATTAAGAAACTATATTTAGTGTTTAAAATATTTGTACAAACAGTAGTTGCGATACGAACAATTACAACAAAACATATGTTTTAAAGTCATCAGATCATAGCAGAAAGGCCATTGTTCATCGATCCCAGAGGAGGAGTCGTGAAATGTCGCCTCATCATATATATACATAAATAATTTAAATTAATTATATATTAAACAATTATGTTAAATTTTGTAAAATATTGTGAATATGAAATTTCATCATCCAATAATTTTAATTGTAAGCTTCCATGATCTCACTAGTCAAGAGCGTATCGCACCGCCTGCGCCTACCGCCCGGCGCCGGTAGCCATTAAATCCGGAATACCGTAGCCACCAAACCGACGGACGACTCCGCTTAAAAATACAATTGCTTCATCCAAAAATGTGCTCGCTTTCCACCAAGACAGCTTTAAAATTTTATAATCCATCACCGACATCGAAACGACCAACCCATAAATATATACACAACATATCCCAGCTGGAAGTAACGCCGCAAGGCTACAAATGTATTTAGCTACGCATCGTAACCTAAATACAAATTACCAACGACAAAGCTAAGATTTCAAAAGCAAAACAACAATGAAAACTCGGTTGACAACACATAAAAAACGAGACCGCGAGTGATCCTCACCACCCCGAACACACTCTCCAACAGCCTCTGCCTAACTACCACCAATAACCCCAAGACAAATGAAAATGCCGCCCATAAATAAAAGTGCTGCAGTTCATGGCGCTTAAATGAACTTAACACAAAAAATAATCATTATTGAATGAACGGTGATAAATATAATTTAATAATCAAATACGAATATAAATATATCCAAGACTATCTAATCAGTCATACAACATAATTCAAGCAGAAATCTCAAACATAACACATGGTGATATAATAAGGTTCAAAGAAGCACACAATTTCGTGAAAAGAAAACAATGTGACTCAACAACGACTAAAACTTACCATCAAACCTCCTATCTCTCATATCCCCCACCAAGATACCATCCTAATGCGCATATACTCAACTGCCTAACGCTAGAAACGGACTAATCAATAATCACCCCAAGACTTATACCGCAAAGAGTAAGCACAAAACCGCACTTATACACAAAGTATGGGCACACCGCACGCTATACCGTAAAGATAGTAATACATCAACACGCACACAAAGAAAGTGATCCACGTACTCATACCGCACGCTATACCGTAGTATGTAATAAACCCGCACGCTATACCGTAAAGATAGGGCCACACCGACAACGCATTAATGTGCCATCAAAATGTGAAATATACCGCACGCTATACCGGGTGAAGATACACCGACAACGCACACAAAGCAAAGCGATCAAAAATGTAATCATACCGCACGCTTATACCGTAGTATGTACAAACCGCACGCTATACCGTAAGATAAAATAATAAGGTCACATATCCCGCAAAGCTTATAGCCACCTAATCCCTAATCCCAACTATGCGGTCACCGATACTCAAGGCCCAACCCACGATAACCCAACAACTACTCTACTCCCAAACAAGAATACAAAGACACACCAAAACATCCCACAATCAGAAGTCAAACATTAACGCCAACAAGGCGACATTAAATCATAAGTGCCGACATTGTAAATCATAAGTGCCGACAAGTGCCACGTAAACACAATCACATAACACAACAATTACATGTATATCATTCTCATAATCATAACACAATAACATGCATATCACAAATCAAGGTAAGTACGTAGCAACACCCGCGAGATAAAGATTCACCTCTCATAGCTACCAGAAACCTTCACAAAGACAACTGCGTAACCGCCTCTTTCCACGATCAACGCCTAAACAACACCCGTAAAGTATAATCAAGACCTACTATTATATACCGGCGTTCTAGAAGATACGTAACCAACTCTCAGTGAAACTATCTCTAAACGGGTATAACTTGACCTGATAAACTATCGAATTACAATCCCATCGACACAACCCAATCGATCCCCCGCTAAATTCCATCTATCACTTTCTCTCACTACAACTCAACTTATAAGTCATTCTAATTAATCATCAATTCCATAATTAACAACCTATAATTCAAATATCATCCTATAACTAAATTTGAATTTACACTTTTTTCAACATAACATCCTTTAATCAATTTTAAATCACCAATATAACATCATAACACGGCATAAGGTCCCAATATAACCTCCTACACATTTAAAGTCTTATAAAAATATCCACCTAAAAAGTCAACTGAACCCCTAAAAAGTCAATCCCCGACTAACGTCTCTCGACGAGCTCTAAATCACGAATCTATCACATATATACGCTTTCATGCGTAACTCCATAACCAACTAAGATTTATCATAAATTCAATTATGGAAAAGTCAACCAAAGTCAACCAAGAAAATCCATCAAAACTCCACTTACCTCAAATTGCAGGAAAAGGGATGAAGTTTCCAAGAACTAACTCGAAGTGACAAGCGAGCATGCGAATGTTGATGAAACGGAAGAAAATTTCTTGGTTTGCTCACAATGGGGTCTCGCCATCAAGTGAGTATGAGTATTTGGCGCGATGCGAATGACGCTGGGAGGATAGTAATGTATTAGATATTTTAAAAAACTCGAGTCCTGCTCTCGGCTCAAGCACCTTCCGCTTATCGCATTTGGGTCTCCAATGAACCCGATTTCAAAGATAAAATTATTCTACTAAACACTAATAAATTATAAATGAAATTGCTCAAAAGTTTTCTTACGAATATTATCATCGAGAAAATTATACTATTCCCCGTCCCACCGCCGAATCGAAAATTTAAATTTTTTTTTTTTTTTTTTGTAACTATTACAATCTACCTGACCTAATAAAATTTCGAATTTAAATTTAACAACCCAAACAACCAAGAACATATAATAACACAAAACAAATACCATACCAAAAACATACAACTCACATCTCCTCGAAGAACAAGTGTAACGGTTCCCAGAGACCCCATCCTCACGTTCCCAAGTCGCCTCTTCCACACGCTGATTCCTCCACAGGACTTTCACTAAGGCCACTGTCTTACTCCTCAAAACCTTCTCTTTCCGGTCCAAAATCTCCACCGGTCTTTCCTCAAACGTGAGGTCCTCCTCAAGCTCCACCGGAGGTGAGCTAAGAATATGCGACTCGTCAGGGATATACTTCCTCAAACATGACACATGGAACACATTATGAATCCTATCTAAACTCGGAGGCAACGCCAACCGATAAGCCACGGAGCCAACTCTCCCAAGGATCTCAAATGGTCCAATATAACGAGGACTCAACTTCCCTTTCCTCCCAAACCGCATCACTCCCTTCCACGGAGATACTCAGAATACACGGCCGACCTCAAACGACAAGTCTACCCTCGCGATGATCCGTGATATTTCTTCTCGCCATCCTGAAGGCCCCATGTCAGCCAATAATCATCCGCCGACAACTCTCGACCAACCCCGAACTGTGAAACTTTCCTCTCTCCTACCTCATTCCAACAAACCTGAGCCATGACACCTCCGCCCATACAACGCCTCAAAAGTGTGCCATCTCAATACTAGTACGGAAGTCGCTGTTGTAGCGAACTCTATCTGGGCAACTCATCGTCCCAATTCCCCTGAGAAGTTCGTAACGCTAGCCCGAGCATATCTCCAATGTCCGTATCGCCCTCTTATCAGCTTCCATCGGGCCCTGTGGGACGAAAAGATGTACTCAACTCCACTCTAGTTCCCACGCCTCCCCGGAAACCCCTCCGTAACCTCGGCGAATCTAGCGTCATCGTCCAAATGATCGACACCGGAACCCTGCAATCTCACACCGATCCACATAAATTTTCGCTTAGTCTCGTGCCCATCTATGGGACTGATAGTAGAAAACGGTCGACTTCGATAGCCTATCAACAATCACCTAAATCCCATCATGTCGCCTCAACGCCTTCGAAGCCCAAACACGGTTCATGGTGATATTCTCTCCCATGTCCACTGTGAATGCGGCGAGTCTCGCAATAAACCCGCCAGATGCTCCATGCTCGCCTCACCCGCCGACAAACCAAGCACTCACACAAACCTCCGCGATCTCTCTTCATTCCCCGCCACCAATACGTCAACCTCAAATCACGACATATATCTTTGTACTCACCCGCGTATAATCGTAGGACTATTACGAGCCTCATCAGCACTCTTCTCACCATCCAATACCTGCATACAATCTGCCATTCATCTCTTCAAGGCTCCACCGCCATCAATCAGGAACTGATCCGACTCCATTCTCACGTCCCTTAATGATAACCTCGCAGCTCTCATCCCGCCGCCGCAAGGCTATGATTCGATCCACAAACACCGGTCGAACTCTCATACGGGCGAAATCTCCCCATCGCTACCGACATCCAAATCAACCTGCTTCTATATCTCTCTCGGGTCCTTTGATTTCTTCCTACTCGGGCCAAGACGTACCACATTTGCCTCCCCCGGGCGGTACTCAGTCAAGCCATAATCACTAATGAACTCCATCCACCTCCTCCGCCTCAAATTCAAATCTCTCAAGGCCGGAAGATATTTCAACCTACGGGTCGAGAAATCTGGCACTTAACCCCATAAAGATAATGTCTCCAAACAATAATTCTCCGAAGAGTTCTCAACAAATGCCCCTGTGAAACACGAACCTCCCCTCTCGCAATGAGATGCACTCGTGTTCTCCCACCAACACGGGGCACCCTCAAGTCTATAAGTAGAAAACTTCACCCTCATCTCGCCCACAATCCCCATCGGCTCAAAAATAGTCTTCATATCCCGGATGAACTCAATAGCCTGCTCCGGCGAACTCCCCGAAACTTCTAGATCCTCCGAAATCGGGTCAAACAACTTGCTCTGGAATTCGACCGCCGGCCGCCCACCGAAAAGCATTCACACTCTCTCTACCACAGGCCTGCCCCAACCTCGGCCAGACGAATAATGCACCTCCGACCCCGCTGTCCACTGCACTCATCGATTATCTATACCCCTACCAAACTGCCCCTCTCGGGGCCTACCTCTGCACCTCTCGCTCTACCTCGCCCACGCACTGGGCGGCATCTCACGCCCACGCAACAAAAGAAAAAGACTCGGGGATGAATAATGTAAAAAGACACCCACTCACAACACTCATGGAAACAAGTCGACTCACAACCATTACGATAACCCAAAGAAATCAAACCTAAGCTCGATAATACTGTGGGAATTGTAACGACCGCCTGTGTCGGTCACTGAAAGAGTCATTGAAAACCGAACACGTCACCAAACTCACGGATCTAATTGCTTAAAAACACAACGCTTCATCCAAATGTGCTCGCTTCCACCAAGACAGCTTAAAATTTTATAATCCATCACCGACCAAACTACCAACCCATAAATATATACACAACATATCCCAAAGGAAAGAATGCCGAAAGGCTGGCAATGTATGATACGATCAGAATCAAATAAAATAATACCATAAAGCTAAGATTTCAAAGAAGCAAACAACAATGAAAACTGGTCGACAACACATCAACGAGATCGCGAGTGATCCTCGCCTACACTGGAATCACGCCACTCTCCAACAGCCTCTGGCCTAACTAGCCACCAACCCCAAGATAACGCCGCCCATAATGAAGGGGCGTGAAGTTCTCATGAGGCTTGAAGGAATCTAACACAGCATTGAACTCACATACTGAACGAGATAAATATAATTTAATAATCAAATATGAATAATATAAATATATCCAAGACTATCTAATCAAGTCATACAACATAATCTGCTAGAAATCTCAAACATAACACATGAGGATATATCAAGGTTCAAAGAAGCACAATTTCGTAAAGAAACAATAGATTCAACAACGACTAAAACTCTAGTCATCAAACCTCCTATCTCTCATATCCCACCAAGATACTCATCCTCTAATGCGCATATACCAACTTTCCACCCGCAGGAATGTAAATTAATCAATAATCACCTCGCACTTATAATCGCTAAAGATATAAGCCAAAAACCGCACTTATACAATAAAGTATGCGCACACCGCATCTTATAAAGCAGTACACCGCACGCTATACCCAGAAGATAGGCCACATCAACAATGCACACACAGCGATCCGATCCCACTCATACGCACGCTATACCGTAGTATGGCCAAACCGCACGCTATACTGTAGTATAGGGCCACACCGGCCAATGACACAAAGAAAGGATCAAAACAGAAAGGCCATACCGCACGCTATACCGTATGTGGCCACACCGGCTACCCACACAAGAAATGATCAAAAACAAAATCATACCGCACGCTATACCGTAGTATAGGCTTTCAAACCGCACGCTATACCGTATGTGGCCACAAGGTCACATATCCCGCAAGGCCGAGTCACCTAATCCTAGTAATCCCAACTATAGGTCACCCCCGACACTAAGGCCTCAAACTCATGCATAACCCAACAACTACTCTACTCCCAAACAAGAATAAAGACATACCAAAACATCCCACAATCAGAAAGTCAAACACAATCGCCAACAAGCCACACAAATCATAAGCGCCACAAGTGCCACGTAAATCATAAGTGCCGACAAAGTGCCACGTAACAATCACATAACACAACAATTACATGATATCATTCTCATAATCATAACACAGCTAACATGTATATCACAAATCATGTAAAGACGTGAAGGTAATAATTGCGGAGATAAGTACTACCTCCGCTAGCTACCGCAAACCTTCATGAAAGACAATCGTAACCGCTCTTTCCACGATCAACGCCAAACAACACCCGTAAAGTATAATCAAGCACCTACTACTATATACCGCTCTGTAAGATACTGCAACTAACTCTCAAAGAAACTATCTCTAAATGGTATAACTCGACGGATAAACTATCGACCATAATCCCATCTGACACAACCTAATCGGGATCCCCGCTAAATTCCATCTTACTTTCTCACTACAACTCAACTTATAAGTCATTCTAATTAATCATCAATTCCATAATTAACAACCTACATTCAAATATCACTATAACTAAATTTGGAATTTAATTTTTCAACATAACATCCTTTTAATCAATTTTAAATCAATTAAATATAACATCATAACAACTATAATAAGGTCCCAATATAACCTCCTAAGACATTAAAGTCTTATAAAAATATCCACCTAAAAGTCAACTGAACCCCAAAAGTCAACTCACCATAACGCCCTCGACGAGCTCTAATCACGAATTCATCACATATATACGCCACAACCCATAACCAACTAAGATTATCATAAAATTCAATTATGGAAAAGTCAACTAAAAGTCAACCAAGAAAAATCCATCAAACCCAATTCTTACCTCAAATTGCAGTGAAAGGCGATAAAGTCTTAGCAACCAACTGAGGATGTTTATACGCAACAATAAATTCAAGAGAAAAAATTTTGCCTGCTTCACTTCGGGGTCTCGCCATCAAAGTGAGTAAGCAAGAGACAAGTATGATGATGATGAGGGGGCATGATTAGATATTTTAAAAAACTCGAGTCCCGCTCTGCCGTTAATTTCCGCTTATCGCACTTAAATCTCCACTCTAACCCGATTTTCAAAGATAAAATTATCTCACGCAAACACTACTAAATTATAAATGAAATTGCTCAAAAGCTTTTCACGTAAATAATATTATCATCGAGAAAAATTATACTATTCTGGTCCCACCGAATCAAAAATTTAAATTTTTTTTTTTTTTTTTTGTAACGTGTTATTACAAGTAGTCACTATAACATTCTCATTCGTGGATGTTTCATTTATATCATAAATCCTTATAGCCTTTTTGTACTCTTTAACAAATTTCAAGTAAGTCACATATTAATAGTGTTAATTACCTAAAGTTAAAATTTAAGTATTTAATTACACTTTAGTTTCATATTTATGTCTATCTATATCTATATATGAAATGTGTATTAAAACTTTAAGTGCTTTTCCTTACAAGCACTATTTTACCTCCACCAACTAAACTAATTACAAAGCATTAATACACATATAATAAGTACATACTTAATATGAAGTAAAAATTTCTACATTAAATAATTTCAATAGTTACATGGTTAAATTAGATGTAAAGTTTATCATTTTATTCTAACATCTTTCCATCATTTTATTCTAACACTTTCTATCATTTTATTATTCTGACATCTTTTAATGAAAATATATATTTGCTATGGTACAACAAAATATTATATATATAAAGGTTGTCTACATTATAATGTATATTTATTATGCAGAGATTTTCAATTTATCAGCATTTCCAAAATATTTCATAGAACAAGGAATTTCATCTATTTTATAAATATTTTGTTAGAGAATTTTTCATTTTATAAAAAGAATAATATATATTATAAATATAAAACTTCTCAAAATATGGTTGGGGAGAAATAGAATTTCTTTCATTTTACGTGGAAACACTTTAATTTCTAATCAACTAATCCAATTACAAAGTATGAATTAAAATACTACGGAGTCCTATATTAAATAAGTTCAATACTTATTTTTTTGTATTCTAAGAACTTTTAATAAACATATATCTTTGTTTTAGTACTACATAATATTATGGGATTAATACAAAAATATTTAAAGTAAAATTGAATAAAAAAATATTTTTACATTTTATACTTTAGATCAAACTATATTGTATGATCTTTTTACTTCACCAACAAGAAGCGTGATGTTTATAATTTTTTATTTTCAAAGGTATTTCGTAATAACCCGTTACGAAAAAAAAAATTTAAATTTTCTATTTACAAGGGACCTTGGGGATATTTTAAATAATCTCGGCGATAATATTATCAGAAAATTTTTAGCCGAATTTCATTTATACTTAGTTTTGCCATGCAAATATTTTATCTTTGAATCGGGTTCATGGAGATTTAAGCACGATGTTGAGAAATTAACCGAAACCGAATCTGACTCGAAGTTTTTAAATATCTAGTCAGTTTATCTTCCACATCATCATTATCAAACACTTCAACAACAATTTTCATGTTTTGGCTTAAATATTCACCCTCCTCTTAAAAATTTTCATTTTCATTTCTCTCTTCGATTGTCGCTTCAACCTGCGATCGGTTTGAATATCGTTTCTCCCATCATCTCTTTCTTAAGAACAAAGCCTCTGGTGATATTTCACTTTGACATAGTTGACTTTAGTTGACTTTTCCATAATGGAATTTTATGATAAATCTTAGTTGGTTGCGGTTCTGTGGACGATTCGAGCGATGAATTCGTGATTTGTAGATCGTCGGTGACGCATGGCTGAGTTGGACTTTTTAGGTTTTCGGTTGACTTTTTATGTGGATATTTTATAAGACTTTAAATGTAGGGAGGTTATATCAATCTTATTATAGTTGTTACTACGTTAAATTGGCGATTTAAAATCGATTAGCGGCGCAATAAAAGGTAAATCTCCAAACAGCTTATAATCGATATTTCGGAGTATGATTGTTGCTATGGACTTGACGACAAGAATAACTTATAAGTCGATTTGTAACGAAAGCGATAAGACGTAAATTTAGCGGAATCGATTCGGTCATACCACGGGATTATAATTGATAGTTTATCCACAGACTGCCAGATATTTCTAAGAGTTGGTTATGTATCTTCTAGAACGCCGTATAGTAGTAGGTCTTGATTATACTTTCCTGGGTGTTGTTTAGGCGCGATCGTGGGAAAGTGGCAAAGCGAATTGATTGTTTTTCGCGGCGTTTCACAGAAATACAAATATAGGTATATACTTATCTCAATGGTGTTACTAATGCACTTACTTTGGGTAAATGGTGTGAACATGTTATTGCGGATATGATTATGTGAGAATGATACATGTTACATGATTACGGAGAACGAGATATGTCACATGACATACGAGAAATGATACACGTAATTGTTATATGATTATGTGATTATATCTGCGGGCGCTGGCACGCTTGAGGTAAAGAATAGTCAACCCCAAACTATAGTTTCTGATTTCGTATTCTTGTCGGCACTTATGATTTCTCGTGGCCTTTTGGCGATCAGGTTCGCTACTTATCATGTATTTTAGTCAAGGCCGATATTGCTTGTGAGCAGAGTAGTCAAGTTATTGAGAGGTAGATGGTTAGGTTACCCATGACTCGAGCGACTCGAGTATCGCAATAATCTCATACGGACAGAGGACAGCGACTCTCCTTCCTCATGATAGAATGCGATTTATCGTCTATACTGCATACATGGTTTAGCCTTATACTGGTATAAGCGTATGACTTCTTTGATCGCTTTGTCAGTATCATTTCCATTGCCCTATATTACGGTATACATGGTTTGGCCTTATACTGCATAAGAAAATGTCTTTTGACACATATTTGTCATGGGTCTCATATACTACCTGGGTGATAATGGAATGTGTGCCTTATACTTAGTGTATAAGAGCTTGTGCCTTGTACTTAGTGTACGAGCGACGCGCCTTATACTTGCTAAGATAAAACATGCGCCTATACTTCGTTAAGATAAGCGGCTTGGCCTTATACCGCGGGGTATAAGTTGTGATGATTGACAATGATTCCCCGCAGTAGACGGATTGAGTATATGCAAAGATTAGAGGATGGTATATCATGGGATATGAGATGTGAGGTTTAATGACTAGAGTTTTTAGCCAGTTGCTGAAGCCTTACCGATTTCTTTATGAAATTGTAATACGAACCTTCTATTATATCTTCATGATGTTCGTATTTCATGAATTATGTTGTACGACCTTTTAGGTAGTCCTCGATATATGTATTTTATTCATATTTGACTATTATATTATTGATCGACTCTGCCTGCATGGTAAGTCTACCCCGTTGTTTCACTAAGCCTCGCGCTTACACCCCTTTTCGCATTGGGCGACATTTCATTTCATACAGTCGACAGACGCTACTGTACCTAAGAGGTCGTTTGAGAGTTTTGTTCCGAGTGGCCAGTGAGCATCGGGTGGCAGAGGATCCTCACAAATGGGATGGATGGCCACAACCGTTTGACTGTTGTATTTTTCCTTTTTAAACTTTAGCCTCATTTACCGTCATTATTTTGTATTCAGGATACGCATTTATCATTCGGGTTGTAGCCTTGCCGCATTACTTTATTTTGGGATATCTTGTGTATATATATATGGCTCATTAAGCTGATATCAAATTTATTGATTATAAATTTTAAAAACTGCTTTTGATTTGGGGAAACTGATCAGGATCACATTTTCGGATTTAAACGAATCAGATTTTAAACCGAATGTCCATCTATTGCATGACTGTGTTCCTGATTTTAATGACTCTCACTGTATGGCCACCTGGGCGGGTCAAGTTACAATTTCACTATCCAAACTATCTAGATCAAATTTTATTTTTCTATTTTAGGAGAAACAACACAAGGTAATCCTCCTAAATAGTACATGTCACTAACAAAATGCCAATATAATATTATTTTAAATAAATGCGAAGAATAATTTTTAAGCTCACTACGTGACTACAGATGTTGGAAACACGTAGATCTATATCTCATAAATATATGCCCATTGAACAATTAAATTGTACAACTGCCGATAATTAATATATTAGGTAACTCCGATTAAATCAAGGCCATGATATATTTTACTAGGTCCTGTCATAATCTATATATTAATATGATGTTCGATTAACATACCAATATATTGCTAATTTCGATCGGCTCAAGAGGTCACACACAACAACGAAATCTATAATTTAATTATAACTTCGGGGTCTAAAATATAACTGCACAGAATATTAGGACGAAATTCCAATAGTTGGAATACATCCCATAATCTATCAAACAGATCTATGGTGAATGTCATGGAATATCTTCTTTCCACACAAGATACTGATTTTAGGATAATAGGTGGAAGGTTCCAACTTTGTCTGGGTTCGACTAACTCAAGTAAGCGAAAGGCAAGCAGCTTTTTGTTAACTCTCTTTTATGCCTGCAGTGACATTCATGCCTATATAAAGCGTCATGATTTGTACGAAATCACTCAAGCATCAATTCTTTCAACTCTCAAGGTAAATTCTCTCCCCTACATCCTACGATTAGTAGGTGAAAAATCTCTCTGGAATTTTTCTCTGCCCAACCTCATTTTAATTTAATATTTTAAAGAGCTCTAAGAAAGTTTCTCATGGAGGTTCGTCATACTGCCGCGCTGATTATTCTTATGTAGGTCTACATTGATTGCCTTGTCTCCCCGATTTATTCCACCGCAAATTCTCAAGAAAGGTAGACATTGTATGTTATTGTTTTACCATATTCGTAGAATGATTACCGTTATTTGTAATTGTTATTTTGATCCAGAAACCTAACAGCTGCATCACGAGCCAAGCATGAATTTAATTACAATTAAATGCATGAAAATATTTATGTATTATCAATCAAATTTTATGTGTTAGAATTAATTAGATAATTTTAATTTAGATTATGTAAGATGTTAACTAAATAATTAAATATGACAAATTGTTATTAAATCGTAAATATTTTTTTCGGATTTTCTATGAAATATTCTCGGGAATTCTTTCAAGAAACATTTATATCGGGCTGATTTCGAATCAATTAAAAACTAACTATCGTAAAAGAACTATTACGGAACCGCAGAAGTGACGCCGTCAGCATTTATTAAGCCCTAAGAGAGTCAACACGAAGTTTCAACAATGACGCCATTAGTCAACCCGCTGACAGCTAACTCGGTCAAACAGTCACCGCGATTGATCGAAGTTGACTCCGGTTTGACCGAAAGTCAACCATCACGCCACGCCAGCCCACGTGGTCAACATGTCGCCATCTTCCACGCCATCTGACACGCCACCTATCAACAACCGTGATGTCAACTATTTCGTCGTAGTTTAGCGCCAAAATCTATTTTGGCTGCTAGGTCGGACGCTCGTCAAGCAATTGACAAGCTTCCTGGTTCACCTACCGGGACTCATGTCAGCTCATTTGGTTTATGGTCAGTTTTAATTTGATTAAGGCCTATTTTGCTCAAATTAATACTTCGATATTAATTATAATTATTTTAAATTAATTTCAAGTTGGAAATTAGTTTAATTAATTTAATTTAACTACTTTTAATAGTTCTAATTCAATTAGAAGTTATTTTATTGATATTTGATATTCAATGAAAATAAAAATTGTTAATTAATTAATTCTAATTTGATTAGATTTAATAGTTCAAATTGATTTAATTAGAAATCCATTATTATTTGATAATTGAAGTTTCTTAATAACATGTAATCTGAAATTAAATTTTATTAAAACTGTAAATTAAATAAATAGTATTTTGAAAAATACTTATTATTTAATATTAATTGTTAAAATATTTAAAATAATTCAAGTGAATATTTTATTAATTTTACGCAATTAAATTATATATTTCATTTGGATGAATATAGATGACATATATTTATTTAGATTATTTATGTGCTTTTTAAAATATTGTTTTGTCCATTATAATAACATGCTTTAAATTACTATTATCGATAAATGAACGACGATGTAATACCCGCACCGCAAAAAATGTGTGTGAAAAGGTAAGCGATATGCTTCGATATGATTTGATTTGAGACTACTCATACCATCAAGACGCATCTTCTTTTTCAAGCCATCCTATAAGAACTCTATCGTTAAACAAGGCTGACTTGGCAATTCTGTGACGTAATGACTCCATCGGGAAGTTTCTCAAATGAAAGCACGCGAATGAGGACAAAACGAAATGGGTCATATCACAAGTCTTGTCAGTGTTATATTTTATGCTAAGAATTTATGTTATATATGAGCGCCATATGGTATATATGCTTAACTTAATTACAAAACCGGTTAAATATAACTAATTCCACCATAAATTAAGTAGTATCATACGAACTCTAAAGTTGATTTGAGTGTCATTTATGTGTGACTCCAATCGGATTAGTAGACGACGCGTTTAAGGCTCTTTTTCCAACGTGGGTGTTTATACGCTCTCAGCGCAGACTCGGGGCTGGCAAACATCCAACCATACTCTATATCGGCATTGGGTTACTGAACGGTGATTTTCAAGTGCGTGACTCAGTCTGCTGACAAAAAGAGGTCACTAATACGCCTAAGATGAACTTTAGTGACGCCAAGAGTCACGAGAAGTCATGATTGGGGCGACGCGCACCTACCATGCGATTGGGAGTCGAAATGACGCTACTGCCTGATTGCAATTATTTAAGATTGTATACTGTTGTTGGGGCTGGATTGTAAGCATAAGTATTAATTCAATTATATGATTTTAAGAATTACTAATTATGACATGAATAACTTAAGCTATATTATTTTTTACATATCTTCATTATACTAATAAATTTCTACGAATAATAACTTTAATATACTCCGGCTTCCACTTTTGAGAAACGCACATGACGGTACTTCATCCGCTCATGATACAAAACGAATCATGGAATGACAATAAATACATGGCGCAGACGATGAGTAGTATTTCTACCACTCAAATCATATATTTATGTAGATCACTAGATTCTTCACTTTCTAACAAATGGGCTGACAATCGATTTACGGCACCTGCTACTTGCAAAACAAAGATCTACGTATCAAAAAAGGTAGTACGAGACGAGTAATTCGGGTAGGCAACGGAGCAAAGTTGCGGCCATTATCACAGGATCGGGCTACTAAATGTGAATGGTACTCAAACCAATGTCTACAACGTACCTACTGAAAGGTAAACATCATTTCCCGCCACAACTAGAAACGATGAGTTATTACTTTTCGATTAGCAGAAAATGGATGTTTCATTACCTTCTAAATAGTATAGTTTATGGTACGACATCTCATTTAATGGTCTCTATATTGGATACAAACGTTGAGACCTACAATATAAAGAGAATGTCAACGACTCAATCCCTCCTATCCGTGGCATCGCACTGGGTCACATGTCGATAAATGATTAAGAAATTACACGCTGATGGAATTTTGACATCATCCTGCTTCAACCATGACGTAATGCAAATCATGCTTGTTAAAGTAAAGATGACGAAGTCACCTTCACCGAAC
The DNA here is from genome assembly GCA_019722365.1 of Lithospermum erythrorhizon. Classification (NCBI taxonomy): domain Eukaryota; kingdom Viridiplantae; phylum Streptophyta; class Magnoliopsida; order Boraginales; family Boraginaceae; genus Lithospermum; species Lithospermum erythrorhizon. Next base: position 64,802 of record JADFUC010001235.1, on the reverse strand, counting down.
GAAATGGAAAGTAATAAACCGATTTATTGGGTATCATAGAAATTGATGCATGCGACCAACGAATAGTCTGCCAAGTGAGGAGGTTACTCATGCTTCATCACTTTCATCGATTTAATTACAAAGAGATATGGTTACATATATCTACTAAAGCATAAGAATGAGGCTTTTGAAACAAAAAGAGTTTTGTTAGTTGGTAACCAAATTTCAATAAAATGATTAAGATTCTTCGACCGGCTGCAGTGAGAATACTTAACTCGTATTCGAATCACATCTTAAAGAGCGCGATATCAGACACAACCTTGGCCTCTCCGAACACCTCAAATATAACGGTGGAATCCAAAGGATAAATCAACACTACTGGATGGTCTAATCTATGTTGAAGACATCCGACCAAGCGCCGCTGGGGATAAGCATTACAAACTTCCATGCACACTCAAACAAATGTCCAACTAAACTTAAGACCCTATTACGATGTGGTTCAAACCGGCCCCAAGATAGTCACACGAGGATTGGGCAGCGGTTTATGTCAAGAAATCAACAAGGACAAACTTTGGATCCAAATCTAAGAAATGTTATTTAATTGGTTATCCGAAAGAAAACCATAGGGTATTATTTCTACCTCAAGTACGAACAAGATTTCTATCAGTAGATGACATTTTCCTCAGCGAATACCTAGCGATATACAAAAAATAAGTGAGAATATTGAAGAAGAATGGTGAGCTCAACGTCGAGAACGCGACCGATTCACATCGTGAGGCGGTTCTCTATATAAAGGAAGTTCAACTCTGATCCACAGAAAACTCAGATCGAGCCAATCGAGACTCACACTACCTCAGAGGTCGGATAGAACTCGCCAGAACCCGATAGATGGTATGGGAAGCTTTTTAATTGAAATGACGAGCCTTCTTCATACGAATAAATTAACTGTGTTCACGAATGGTTTATAGCCATTAAACTGATAGATTCAACGTATTCAAAATAATGTTTGGACAATGATGAATCTAATTCAAGGTGCTAGGACCTATCGAGTGCAAATGGGTTTTAAAAGCAAACTGGATACGTATGGAAATGTCCATGTTTATAAGTGCGATTAGAAATAAATATTTCAAATAAATTAAGGAATTGATTATGATGAAACTTTCTCCCCGCTTATAAAGTTTAAATCCATTCGATTATCTTGTGCCATCGCTACCTATTATGAATTACGAGATCTTGCGCATGGATGTAAAGACCTGCATTTCTTAACGAAAATGTGGGTTAGACGGTACACGACACAAACTTAGGTTTTACATGTCCTATGGACCTGCTATGCATGCAAGTAAACTACAAAGATCCATTTATGGACGTGTACATTTATTACAACCTTCGTGTTTTACATGTCTTAAGCATCAAGAAGTTGAAATTCGCTTTATCGACACGATCAAAGAGTTTAAGTTCATTAGGAACGAAGAATATTCTTGTAAAGCGAGGTTAATGGTTAAATATCAGATTTTATAGTCTGTATGTGTATTTACATCGATCATAGGAAACGACATACCTATGCTTCTCGAACTGCTGTCATGGCTATATAAGGTTTATCTATGAAAGACTTAGAGAAGCTCAATTTATTCTCTGAATTAAGATCCATAGAAATTCCATCTAAAAGGCTTATCGATTAAGCCAAACATCATTGATAGTGTTGGAAAAGATTTAAGATGGATAATTCCAAGAAGGAAACCTCCCCATGAGATATTACTTCCTCACTGCCCGATCATTCAACAAATGGGGAATTAATAGAAAAGACGAAGATGTTCCTATGCACCATAGATCCACCGCTGCATGGCCATGTTACGCATGTGCCTAGACGCATCGCGACGCCTAAACAGATCAAGCCAAGCAATCATGTCCGTGAAAATCACTAGACCGGATGCTAAGATCATACTTAAGTACTTACGGCGACTAAAGATACGCTCCTTGTATACGCGGGACAATGAAGTTACCGATGTGGTTACATCGATTCCGCTTCAAACCGATGTAGACGATAACCGATCTCAATCGGTTATGTATTTTGCCTAAGCCGTGGTACAAGAGTGCGAAGGCAATCGTGAGTCGACTCGACAAATGGGTTGAAAGCAGGCTGCGCCTTCTCGGTCGCCGGGCGAGGCTTCACGATCAAGAAATTCTTGAGTGAATCCTCGAGTAATACTAGCATTAAAGCGTCCAAATGGAGTTATATCGCGATAACACCGAGCAATAGCCTGCTTTCAAGCGAACCAAGATCACATCAATGCATCCAAGCATCGCCTCAAAAAAGATCATCTTGGTCTTGAGAAATAACCGATGGTGAGACGTTAGTTTCATGTAAGGTTCCCGATCACGATAATGTAGCGCATCCTTTAACCAAAACCACTACCTCAAAGAAAGCATGATAAGCACATGTATAGTTCCAGTCTTAAGGATACGCTGAAATGTCTTAATTTTAGCGGATGTAGGACGTAAGACAATGCTTGAATTTTAAGGTTCAAATTCAATAATATATATCATTTTTTTTCAAACTATGATCATTATATATATATATATGTATTTAATCACTACCACGGAAGAATAAATTTATTCCATTTGCAATATAAAGTTTTCTAGGTCTGAGCCAAGGACTCAAACAAGAAACCCGCCTATCGCCTAAAACGACGATATCAGGTCTCTAATCGGTGTTCACTATTGAACAAAACACCATTGACAGTATTGCTGATTTCATCTCATCACATTTCTTGACTGCGGGAACTCTTACTTCCTCACAATCACATAGGTATGATTAAATGGTTTCAACCGTGATACCGACATTGACCGCTACGAACTTAGAAGATTGTATATCTCAGGTCCTAAGAAGTTTATAGAACTTATGTTAAATGACGTATCTTTAATTCGAAAGTTGACTCGTTTCACTTTACGGGAGTAGCGTGATTGACCCCGTCTAAACGCCTCCGTAATGAGGATTATAAAAGACTCGAAGTTCAAGATACCACAAGTGTAGTTGTGAAATCTCAGACACAAGATGAAATTCATACAACCGGATATAACGGTTTAGGATTTCAAGATTCGTATAGCCGAGATCAAATCACTTCATACCACCAAGAAAAGTACAGATGCAAGAGTTTAGTGACATAAATCTTACCATAATTGACCGTTGGAAATCGAAAGCAATTTAGATCGCGGCCGATGAATCGATAGTTAATCGTTTACAAATAATTGTCCAAGTGGAAAGCTGAGCCTGGCTGAAATATGAGATTTTATATCTCATAAATATTTCTCCTACTGAATACCATTGTATCATATTAAACCGATTATTACATTTAAATAATAATAGCTCATATATGTTAATTGTCGACAATTAATATATTAGGTAACTCTCGATTAAAATTAGGGATATGATTGGCCATTGAAAATTCAATTTTATAATGTATATATTAATATAATGTTCTGTTAACATAAATTAATGTATTGGTAATTTCGATCGAGCCTAAGAGGTCATACACAATAACAAAATCGAACTATAAATATAATCGATGAGAATATCAGCTTAAATTCCAATAGTTGGAATACACCCTATAATCCTAATTAAAATGATTTAGAGGAAGGTTCCGGAATATTCTCTTCCACATAAGCATGCCTTGATTTTAGGAATAAGAGGTGAAAGCTTCCGGAACCTGTTCAGTTCGACAACTAAAGTGCGAGTGAAAGAATTTTTGTTAACTCTATTTCAATGCTCTAAAAGTATGACATTCTTTGGATGCCTATATAAAGGCAATGATTCGCATGAAATCACTTGCACCACCCTTCCAACATTTGGTTGAGAATTTTCTTCTCTCCCCCTTCATGCTAGTCGACTCAAGAAAGGGAAATCCTCTCACTTTTCCCCGCCCAACCTCCGCCTACAATTTAATATTTTAAAGAGTTTCAAGAAGCTCACTCGAGGGTTCGCCTACACGTCAGACGCACTATTTTGCATAATCTACGCTGATTGTTTGTGAGTCTCCTCACATTTATTCCGCTACAAACTCTCAAGAAATGTACACATCAGATGCTATTGTTTTCATCATATTCAGAGAACTCGACACATTTTTTGTAATTTTTATTTGATCCGTAAAAACCCAACATATATCTAGACTAGAAACAATCTAGCCTCTAAAAATATCTTTTTGATTATATATAAGTAAAAAGTTTGTTATACTATACTCCTTCATGTTTCAAGAAATACATATCTTGATAAAAAAAATATAAGTGCAAGATAATAATTTTAAAAGAGATTACAAAGTTGGTTATTATGACTTTTTGAAACTAAAATTAAGATGTAGCAAAATTCTCCCATTAATATTTAGATATATACTCTTATTGAATTTATTAGAAAACACACACGTGATATATACAAATATTTCAAATACTTATTTTTCATATAGGAAATTAATACATTATATATATATGTAAGATTTGTAATAACCTCACAAAGGCATAGTATTTTACAAAAATATTCATGAATTATTTGTTAAAACCAGATTTGGAAAAAAAAAATTATATTGATTCCAAATCACGACAAGTAATTTCAATCGACAAAACTAAGACTTTGTAAGAGGCGCCAAGTGCTTTAAAGTTATGGTCATATTAAGAGATTGTTTTATTAAGATTCTTAAAGGGCCTATTTTATAATATTTAACTTCTTTATGTTTGCTAGCTTATTTTTTAAGTTTCTGTGAGCCGAATTGCAAATATAATATATATATTTCATACTAAAATATATATATATATATATATATATTATAATTCGTAATTTTACGTTATTGAATTATAAAGTTAACATTTCAGGAACGTAGTTAACACAATATACTTTAAATACATATTTCAAGATGAGTATCTTGTATCTTAAAGATATTCGGTGACATATCTTAGTGTGAGTATCATCTATTTTAAAAGAACAAATTCTATTAAGATTTCATCAGGACCTTAACTGACCTCAAGGTTAGTCGTTGTGCAGACACTTCGATGAAATTTATATATCAATAGTTATGAAAATAATAACATTGAAGAGATCACAAGGTCAATAATCACATATCCATCAGTCCTGTTTTATATAACCATTATGAAAATAATTTTCCATAATTATGAAAATAATAAATATATATTTAATATTCTCAGAATAATTAATGATATCTAACACCATCAATGTCTATCCATAACATACACATTGCAAAATTTAACTGTTTCCTAACAATAATTTAGTTTTGTCTCAAGAGGTTATCAATGACGAAGACTCAGCCTTACTTGTATTTTTTGGCGAATCACCTACAATGCAACCCAATCATGAAATCTTTCAAGTAATAAATAATATACACAAAGTTCTAAAATCTCTAACTCAAACGTATGACAAGAATTACTATCACAACTATCAAATAACACTATTCATATCTTCAAAATTGATTAAATCAAACAAATTCAATGCATTGTCAATAATTTAAATTTTTTTACTCGAGAGAATACAAATTTTATTTTAACCGTGACAATCACCTACAATGCAACCCAATCATGAAATCTTTCAAGAGAATAAATAATCTACACAAAGTCCAAAATCTCTAACTCAAATGCTGCGGGATGTTAATTAATATCACAACCATCAAATAACACTATTCATATTTCTCTTCAAAATTGATTAAATCAAACAAATTCAATGCATTGTCAATAATTTGAATTTTTTTGCTCGAGAGAATACAAATTTTATTTTAACCATGACAATCACCTACAATGTAACTCAATCATGAAATCTTTCAAGAGAATAAATAATCTACACAAAGTCTTAAAATCTCTAACTCAAACGTGTGACAAGAATTACTATCACAACTATCAAATAACACTATTCCTATCTTCAAAATTGATTAAACAAATTCAATGCATTGTCAACAATTTGATTTTTTTGCTCGAGAGAATACAAATTTTATTTTAACCATGACAATCACCTACAACGCAACCCAATCATGAAATCGCTCAAGAGAATAACTAATTCACACAAAGTCTTAAAATTCTAACTCAAACGCGCGATGTTAATTACTATCACAACTATCAAATAACACTATTCCTATCTTCAAAATTGATTAAGTCAAACAAATTCAATACATTGTCAACAAATTGAATTTTTTTTACTCTTAAGAATATAAATTTTATTTTAACCGCTACAATACTACAACTATTAAGTAATCAACTTTCGATGCTTTCTTTAGTAAAATTAAAAATACCATATTATAATTTCATATCAACATTAACAAAAATAATATTTATAAGCTCGAAAAGAAATAATATATAAACCAACAAAATATCATGAAAGGTTAACTATCAAGACAACGCACGATAAATTGGGGTAATTTATAAATTTGAACTTCACTTTATATGTTTTAGCATAACTTAGCATAATTCATCGATGACTTGATTTCGTGCAACATCCAATATAAACATAATAAATTGAAACAATTTAAACCCGATTAACCTACATTCAACCACTTAACAACAAAAAAGAGTATAAGTAACACTCCAAAGTGAGTAAATTGTTACTCTTTCCATCCCTTTATCTAAAACTCATTTATTTTTTCACAAAGTTTAAGAAAAATTCAAACATATCTTACAAATAATGTAAGCTCCATGCTTTCTTACTTGTTTGGTAAAATTAAATAACCCGCTCCTATAATCATTTTAATATGATTTTAGTTACTCTATTGAGTGTTTTCCTGCTAAAGTTAAAATTTGAAATCTAATAATGATAATATAGTCGACTCCATATATTTTGAGAATAGAAATTTAATTTGGCACATGTTCGAAAGTTACGTTTGTTAAACCGAGAAGACAAAGTCAAATTTTCAACCAAACGAAACTTAAACTCCACTTAAATATTTTTCCACCAACCACTACTCAACTCATTTCTTCATCTTCCAAGTAAAAACAAAAAAGAGAAATTGCCTTCTTTCTCCACCATAAGGGTTTAACCCCATAGTATTCCTAAGCTTGATTTTTTCTTCATTTTCGCGAACTTGCTGAATCTAACCCTCAAATATTGTTCTCTATCTGAGATTATCATGTAAGTTTTCTAAATCTTCAAATCTCCAAGGCTGAGTTGATTTTCATATATTTGATTTTTGTGTTGACTTTGGGATTCGAATTTTATTACAGATGTAAATTATCTGTTGAGTTGATCAGAGGTGACTTTGAGCGATTATTTGGCAGCGTCAGTTTTGTCAGAGTTGACTTTTCTTAAATTAATTTTTAAATTGTGTTTTTGGTGTCAGAGGACTTTAATATAGTTATTTCTGGGGAATAGAAGTAGTGGCTTACGCCGACGTAGAGAGACAAAAATGAGAAAGCTTTACGAAAAATCGATAAGAAGTATGGTTTCGAATTTGGAGGTTGTATTTAATGGTTTATTAGTTGGCGATACTGTTAGATTGATTGAATGTGATTAAAGCAAGTATTGTCAGTAATAAAGTGATGATCAATATCGATCGATGAAGTCGATAACTAATGTGCTAAATTTTAATTTTAGAACAGATACTAATTTCGTGACAGTGATGACATTAAAAGTTAATTTGAATCAGGAAACGCTATAATACTGGGTTTAATAGGATGTTAAGAGAAAGTTATTCTACTGAATTATAATGTATAATTTCTTTGAATAGGAGTCAGCTCTGACCTAACACGCGACTACCTGTGAGTTATCATTGTTACCGAGGCGAAGACAAATCTCAATGACGAAACCCTTCATATATTATGTTTATATATTTTTGCATGTGTTTTGTCATGGGATTATTTTGACACGCTAGACGGGAGTTATCGAGATTAACGCATGAGATAGTTGTGATTATGATTCATGTTATGAGATCAGGTAAGTTATCATGGATTATACCACGTATGCCGTAGGTACTTCAGTGCCGTTGGGTCAAGTGTATGTGTAATTTTAGTGTGTCTATTTTGATCGATATAAGATATACATATACGCGGGGCCATTCCACTGCGAGGTTTCGTGTGATATGCATATCGAGGGGTAGCTCTACGCGAGGATCGGTGGATTTCTATCCGATTATTCAGGGAGCGGGATTCCTCATTTGTTTGCTTGCTCATGGAGGCGGATTCTCATTTGTCTATCGTTCGTGGGAGCGCATTCCTCATTTGATTATTTTGTATGCTGAGGCGGTTTTCCTTAAATGAATATGCTATCGATGGTTATAAGCTCATGCATAAAAGATAGCTTACATCGTATACCGTGGATTCTATGTGATTCGTGGGACGCTTATTCATCAGAAAATATTGTTAATCTATAAGCAGATATGCTAAAGTATATAAGTATGATTATATGTGATCGGATAAAATATGGTATTTGTATTCACTCGCCTTATATCGACTCCCTTTTCTCTATGGATGAAGCTTTTATGCCTAGGTCTATAGGAGCGATTGTTATGTATCGAGGATTGTGATTACTGAAATACAAGATCGTGAAATATAATAATGGGTATTGCAGTTCTCATTGGTCATTCCTCTTTGTCATTTAATTTGTTATATTTCTAGACTTTGTGTGTCAGATTTTAACGGGGGTCCGTTGTCATACTTCTATGTTGTATTTTGATTTTTGTATATCTCTCGGGTTGTATTTAGACGCCGTACAAGACCGGTCGGTACGATATTGACTTACTTGATCGCCTCACAAAACCACACTCGTCTTTCCAAGACGTTGTCTCTCACTCACGCCATCGAGAAATCCTTCAAATGGGTCACTCATCCTGTACCATTCTGCGCCAAGACGCTAACATTTGTTTTGCATTTAGCTTCCGAAAAGTTAGCATGATTCAAGCGGCATGAGTAGTACCACTCAACCATATCAAACATATCACACACATACACACACACACATTTTGGCGATCGGGTATTACAACCTCCCCCACTTAAATACTCAACGCCCTCGCTGAGCCACAACACATCCAGACCGTACTCATCCGCGCGAGGATTCTGTAGTGGCCTTACTAGCTTCAAGAGGTGTCCCGTGACTAAGGCCACATAGCACTTAGTCTTCATACAGCCCGGACGGCTTTGCCTCGATATTCTCATCTATAACGCCTGCCCGGGCGCACCGGGCCGGTACGCTATTAGATTTGATGGACTAGCCTCACAAACCATCACGGTCTTTCCATCACGCTTGTCCTCACTCACGTGCTCACCGAGAAACTTCCCAAATGTCACCCATCCTGCACTTACCCCTGTGTCAAGCACGCTTAATATCGAGTTCTTATGAGATTTATCGTTAAGACGCATCTTGGGCGGTATGAAAGTAAGACCACCAAATTATATTTCAAACATATCACACACATACACACACACAATACATTTTTTGGCGACGGGTATTACAATATTATTCGTGTGGATTGTATTCGCTTGTGATTTGTTTTGTTGGGCGTGTCATTGGAACACCACGACGGACTAGAAAGTTTTATCTTTGTTAAATAGTCATGTGTCGCTTAAGTATCATATCCATCGATCGCGACTCCTACAGATGCGTCATAATGATCCCAACTCGCGCTAATGGAATTTCCTGGAAGTGGTCGTTACAAAATGAACAAAAAATCAATTTTATTTCGAGAAATTATCTTTGGGATTAAGAAACGGAGGAATATGCTGACACTAAATAGTCCGGCTTCCGCAAGGATCGCTGTTCAACTCGGCTTAAGAACATATTATAATTTCTTTGTAGCACTTACTCTAACTATGTTTAAAGGTATTTGTAATACTCAATATTTGTATTCATAATTTGCAATATTATTCATCGCTAATTTACAAATAAAAAATAAGTGGGAATATAATAAACCATAAAAGGAAAGACAAAACATCCCATCCCACAGTTAAATTATTATCAGGCTTTACCTACTGGTGACTCCCCTCAATTATGCCACTTAAGGCCTACGACTATATATCTTGTCTGGCATCCCCTCAGATTTTCCGGCCACCGAACTATATTTTTCTTGCTTCCACCTCGAATTCTCTAAACCTAATTTTCTACTAAAGTACATATTAAAATGATTATATTACCCTTAAAATACTGCAAATGGCTATTAAAACGACTATTTTGCCTTGAACATCAAGACTAAAGATGCCAAAATAAAACCCCCATCCCTTTTTTTTTAACACACCCCACCAGCTACCCCACCCCCACCTCCCCCTAAACTTTCACCAACAATTACAAAAGTCCCCTTTTCCCCAACCGTTAATTGCCACCACCTAATTTAATTTCATTTTCAGAACTTGACCATCATCACATTTTACCTAAAATATTGTAATCTTCAACATACCCTATAACCTATCATACAAAATCCAATCTTTTAACTTAACGACAGTGAAAGCGGGCAGTGATTTGGGACGTGTGTACGAATCGTGGGTGCATGACAGCAAGAAGCTTATGATGGGCTAAATTACAATTTTAACGTAAGATTGTATATTAAAAATAAATATCTTAAATAGAACATAATCATTCTTATTTCTCAAGGCTTTTGCGATAATATAACCATTTTACTACGATTTGTTTCAAAGAGTATCTGTGATAAGAAGAAAATTCAAAATTGCCCAGAAAATATAAAAATGCCCAAATAAAATGGGGATAACATTAACTACATTTAAAATTTACCCATAGTTCCATGGTCGGCCAATAATCCTTGTAAGAAATGAAGCAAAGAATTAGAAGAAACAAAAATGGAAGGAGGACAAAGTTTATGGGACAAGTCGATAAGCCAAAGTGGAAAGCATATCTTTTGTGTTCAACTCTAAACGTGCCGGCCTCAACTCTTCCATTTCTTTTCCCACAATTATTATTTCCTTTTCAAATCCATCCAAAAAGTTGTCAGAAAAAAACTATTTACATCATTCAATCAATCTCTCCTCTTTGTTTGTTTTGTGATTGAATGGCATCATCTTTATCATCAAGAACATCATCATCTTCAAGAGCACCATCTCCATCCCCATCAAGGAATAATAATAATAATAATGCTGCAAATTCAAGAAACTCTGTTGCAAGTAATGGTGGAGTTGGAGTTGGAGTTGGAGTTGCAAGAAACTCTAAAGCAATGCCATCAACTTCATCTTCTTCTTCTTCTTCTTCTAGCATTGTTGTTAAGAGGCCTGTTACACCTATTTCGAGAACCCATTCTCATGCTCCTCTTCCTCAACATCTTCATAATGACCCAGGTAACACTTTGTTATGGAAGGGAAGTGAGAACATTTTTATGGCTTATTGCTTTGAGTAAAAGGTGGATTTTGTTATGTTTCTCACATGATGACATTAAAGTGTCAAATGTAATGGATCATTAAAGGTGTCTAAAAGGAGTTCTATTTACGAGCTTGAACAATTCTTTAAGAATCGTGCTTAAAAATATAAATACATTATTTTGCCTCTTTTCTTTTAGTTTCAACATTTAAAAAAAAAATCGATTTTTTTTTTCTTTTCAAACCTTGATTATAAATGATTTAAGCATCATTCTTAAGAATTTTCTTAACCTCCTGACCACGGCTCTCTAAATGGTGCCTCTCGGGACCATTAGCATTTTGTTATAATCATCACTTAGTATAGTTGTAGTGGAATATCAACAGAGTTATGATTTTGTTTTTCAAAAGACAGCATTATGGAGATGTTTATACGTTCCATTACGTACATGTTTTATAGTTGGATTTCAATAGACCCTAAAGGGTGTTGAATAATACTCCGTATCTTGATTACAATATGCTCGATAGTAGGAATATATCTACACTTCTTATCTATTATCAAGACGGCAAGTAGAGCAATATTCAGACTCCACTCTCGTACACCTAAATCAAGCTTCATATTATAGAGGTACATCTCCATTTTATCCGACTCACCCCCACTTCCCCATACTGCTAGGTGACTCGGTGAAAATTCTCTTCAAAGGTATTTATGATATTAGCATCGCATGCTTGATTGCAGGAGCTATCATCCCAATGTGAGTGGTATAAGATTCTAAGTGCTATAGTTTAGTGATGCTTGTACATTTGAAAAATGAAATATGTGTAACTCAGAGCTATTGAGGAGATTGGCTGCTTCCTCTGCATAGAAGCTGTACGAGCAAAGACAAACTAAACTTTGTTGGAATTCTATAACAAACCTTGGAAATTCCACATTTTTTCATGAGACTTTGATGTTCTCTTTATCTAAGTACCGATATTTTACAAGAAGTAATTAACTCTAGTTCTTTGGAGCATTCTTTCTTAATTTATAAGCTGAAGGAGATTAATCCACTTAATTACATGTGGTCAATAGACAGTAGTTTGTGTATTACCATTATAATGAGGCTCGAGCAAATGATTGTGGTGGACCTGACATGGTGTGTTCCTTCAAAATCTCTTTTGTTGCATGCATATTTATCATTCTATCCCCATATGTCTTGAAACATGTGGCTCTATTTATTCCACAGAGCCTGGAAGGGTTAGAGTTGCTGTACGGATTCGACCCAAAAATTCAGAGGAGCTTTCTGATCCTGATTATGCAGATTGTATTGAGCTACAACCTGAGGTCATCATTCGTGTGTCTACGAACGCTATATTTGTTATGTTTACCATTCCTATATATTTGCATCTCTCAAAACTCATGTGCGTTAGCCCATTATGCCCACATTCTATGCCAACATTTGATTGTTGAAACTATACCGTCTCTTGCAGCTCAAAAGGTTGAAGTTGAGGAAAAACAACTGGAGTTCCGAGTCTTATAGATTTGATGAGATATTTACAGAAACAGCATCTCAAAAGCGTATCTATGAAGTTGTGGCAAAACCTGTAGTTGAGGTAAGCAGAACCACATCTCGATATTTTCCACCCACTTGACTTGCATGCAGTTTAAGTTCATAAGACCTGGATTTATTCTTGTAAGTCATGTTTTGAACACTAAGTTTTGACGGACTTTAGAAGGTGGTGCATTGTCATATTCGTATCGAGATTCATTGTATTCCTTAAACAGATTGCAAATCAATCTAGGTTCCTTACTGCGTCTCTTAATGTTCGTTTCACTCAATATAGCATGGTATATAGGTTACTAAAATTCTACATTTTAACTTTTTGTGATATCTTGTCATATTATATATATGTTCTCCTCTTTTGCAGAGTGTTTTGAATGGCTATAATGGGACAGTTATGGCTTATGGCCAAACTGGTACCGGCAAGACATATACTCTTGGAAGACTGGGAAAAGATGACGTGTCCGACCGTGGTATCATGGTTAGAGCTATGGAGGATATAATTACCAGTGCATCATCTGCATCTGCCAGTGTTGAGATCTCCTATTTGCAGTTATATATGGAATCCAAGTCGGCATTGACAATCCTTCTTTACTGACTATATTATCTTCCCTGGTTGAGATGGATCTTGAATAATACTTTGAGGTCTGACTTCCCAGAAAGTTTCATCCACATGTCTTAGCTTTAATAACCTTTTAGAATCTTCCCAAATTGACAAGTGTTTGCAGTCTGCTTAATATTTACAACGTCGGGTACTGATGGACATTTAGTTCCTCAAATTTGAAATTTGAAATGTTAGTTTCCAGAAAGTCATTAGCATCTTTGTATGTCACATTGTTACTTGCAAGATAATGAAAGTGATTTTTTTTCATGCCAGATATATGGAATCCATCCAAGATTTGTTAGCACCTGAAAAGACAAATATTCCAGTTGTTGAGGATGCAAAGACTGGAGAAATTTATGCTTCTGGTGCCACTGTAATCAAAATACAGAATCTTGACCATTTCTTACAACAGCTGCAAATTGGCGAATCAAATCGTCATGAAGCGAATACAAAAATGAATACAGAATCATCTCGTAGCCATGCTGTTCTTATGGTATGTTGATCTCGAAGTTACTATACCGATGCTTAGAGCATGGTGAAAAAACTAGTCAAATATTGTTTTGTATCTTAGACAATGAGTGAGTTTAGAACGAATTAATGCTTTCTGACTCAACATCCTCGGTCCGCATTTCTCTCATGTTATTCTTCAGGTGTACATTCGTAGGCTTGTCGATGAAAAAGATACATCTTTGCAAGATACAGTTAGCAGAAATGAGAAACATAGTCAACGGGTGCCTACTGTAAGAAAAAGCAAGTTGCTGATAGTTGATCTTGCAGGATCCGAGCGAATAGATAAATCTGGTCTGTTGGGATCAATTTTTTTATTGTTAAATGAAAATTTATTCTCTTGGTTGACTTATATTTAAGCTTATGCAACTAAGGAACTTAAGTTTGATCCGTAGTGTCATATTTTCTTTAATGGGATCTGTATTTTCAACCAATTTAATATTGAATTACATACATGTTCATGCAGGAGCTGAAGGCCACTTAGTTGAGGAGGCAAAGTTTATCAATCTTTCTCTTACTTCATTAGGGAAGTGTATAAATGCGGTGGCAGAAAATAGTTCTCATATACCTATCAGAGACTCCAAATTAACAAGATTACTTAGTGATTCATTTGGAGGTGAGACTAATTTTGTTCAAGGTTGTGTTTGAAAATTTTCTACCTCATTGAGTAATAGGAAGAGTAAATAATGTGATATGGCTGGTTTATTACCTCATAATACCTGAAAAACAGAACTAAATTTATGGCATTAAGGAGATCCAAGATTAACTTAGAACACGTGAAATATAATAGAGTTGAACCTCTGGGGTATTATCTCCTTGGACTATATCACCTGAACTTTTCCTTGATAGAGAGACAGAAATTCTGAACAACATTTTTGTGTCTTTGTTTTTATGACATGAAAAAATGGCAGAATAACAATAAATACACTTGCTCCAACAGGTTCTGCACGAACTTCGCTCATTATAATGATCGGGCCGTCATCTCAACATCATGCAGAAACCACAAGCACTATAATGTTTGGACAACGGGTTTGTTTTTCCTTCTATTTTGGTTAGAGTTTTACATATTCTTCTCAGGATCATCTTCTCAAGCTTCTAAGATTTTATTCTATACTCTCAATAATACTACTAATTGAGCAATATGGAACTTAAGTGATTCTCCATCTTAAAGGCACTCAAATAACTGACAAAAGTTGCCCTTTATCATTCAGGCAATGAAAGTAGTAAATACAGTAAAGCTGAAAGAAGAATTCGATTATGAAAGCTTATGCAGGAAGCTTGAGGCTCAAGTTGATCATCTCACAGCAGCAGTTGATAGACAACAGAAACTTCGGACTGATGAGAAAACGAAAATGGAAAGGAAATTGATTGAATGCCAAAGATCATTTGGTGAAGCTGAAAGGGACTTAATTAGTAAATCAGAGGTGCAATTTTGTTAAACTGTCATATTCTTTGTCTTATAACCATGTAAGATGTTTCTCTTCGGTTCAAGGACCCATGGACTTTTCAAATTCTTAGTAATTGGGATATCAAGTAAGTTCTACGGAGTATAAAATATGTGTGGAATGCATCCTTATGTGTGAATAAATGCCTGTTATCTTTTGGGACGGAGGTTGGTCTAGCAGTAGGAATCGTGCAATTTCACTGGGTAGATCTGGGGTTCAAATCTCACATGATGGAGATTTTTATGCTTCTTTTCCTTTTTCTCCTTCATCATATAGAATGCTATACATCTTGTTTTCTGGTTAAATAATTTTTCTGAAAAATAATATGCTATATTACCGTTCTTGGAGAAGGAGAAAGAGGAAAGATTTGATAGAGGACTCAAATCATCATAGAGAGCATAGCGAACTAATTAAGGATGAAGTTAGTAGACTTGAAATGAGTCTGAACAATAGCACGGTGATAAAAGAAAATCCAACTTCCAAAAATGTTTGTCTAAACTATGAAAGAAAATATACGAGTTCTCTATTGATATGCAAAAAGAAGGCCGTAGATTATTTCAGTTACATGTTATATGAGATTTCTTTCTCCTTTTCTACCATTTTCTAGAAACATCTGATATTATTAATTTGTAGATTTTGGAGAAGGAGAATACTAGGCTGGAAGCAGAACTGAAAAATGTGCTGAAAGATTTGAATGGCCAAAAAGATATCAACAAGTTATTGCGCAATGAGGCTGAACGCCTTGAAATGAGCATGAAGTGTAGTAAGGTATATTGAATTTTGATTGCACTTGTTACTAAACACCTATCACCCAAAGTTGTATTCGTCTTCTGACACCCCAATGAGGGACTTAATTTCACAAACAATCCCTGGAGTTTAGCAAAAGTCAAGACATAATCTCCGAGTTTGCATTGGTGCGGTAGTCCCTGAAGTAACGGCTTGTTGCACATACAGTCCCCGAAGTTTGCATTGGTTCAATGGTAGTCTCCTGGTTACATACTAATGCTGATAGAAGAAAAGGACCATATGTGCAATAATTTTGTAACTCCCCATATGTGCAGCAATTTTGTAACTCCAATCCCCAGGGACTACGATTGCACCAATGCAAACTTCCGGTACTCAGTCTCGACTTTTGTCAAGCTCAGTCTCGACTCGACTTTTGTCAAATTCCAGGGACTGTTTGTTGTGTAGATGAACTTTCTTTTTTTCAAAATTTTTTATTATGCATATTTCGTTTTCTTTTATTAATGGTGCATCACTGCATCCTTTCTTTCTTTTCTCCTTCATTTTTAAGAGCACATCACTAATATTCTTATTTTGGCTGTTAGTAGCAACTACAGGTGGAAAATTTTTCATATCAGAAGATACTTGCAGAAACAACTCAAATGTATGAAAGCAAGATTGCTGGCCTGATGAAGCAACTAGTCGATGAGCAAAATTGCAGGAAAACTGCTGAAGAAAAACAAGCGGCAATGGAAAAGAATCTAAGTGATTTTCAAAAGACATTGCAGGTTTGTTTAAATGAATACAGTACTAGTGTTGCTAATTTTGTCATGAGTGTTAAAAGGAAAGAAAATTTCCCTAGGTGTATCAAACTGGTATCGTCTATCTAGATGACTGTTTTGTAGTCAATGATTCCAGTTTCTAGAAGATTTCTGATTTCTCTGTCCCTCCCCTAGCAAAATCAGATGGAAGATTCAAAATATCAGAAGGCACTAGCAGAAACCACGCAGATGTACGAGGATAAGATATCTAACCTAACTCAGATGTCAGCGGATGAACGTGCTCGTTCTGAAACACTTCAAGTACAATTTCAAGTAGCCAAGACAGAACTAAATGATCATCGAATCTCTGCCCAGGTAAACTTAGTACTTTTACATTTGGCTTATTTCAATCTGATTCTGTATGTCATGCAGGCACTAGGCAAGCGGTTGTTTCATTTTTTTTCGAAATGAGAGCTATATTTTCCATTTTTCAAGTTTTACGCCTAGTTTACATGATAGGTCAATGTGTTATCAGACATTTTTCTAGCATTATATCTGTTAAAGGGGTGTACGCTGCTTTGGCGGGAGCCTATTCAGAGGCGTTGGAGGCATGTTATTTTTATTGTTGTTTGTTTTATCTGTTGAAGGGGAATTATATGCTTGAAAATAAGGTTGAAGCAAGAAGAACTTACATAAACCTTAAAACAATTACACATACAAGTCATGTTGCATATGGCACATCGATCCTTATATTGAATTTGTTTATGAATTTGTTACCAATATTTATTTTAACATGCCTGAATATATTATATAATTTTGACCTCCTATACGTATATGTGTTATTGAACATCTCTTGTGCTATGTGTGATACTCCGTATTTTCATATCCAATGGTTACTGTTCTAGCACTAATGATTTTCATGGGAAAATATAGACCGAGGCACAAGCAGAGGCTGATGCACTTAAATCGAGACTACAGCAAATGCATCAGCTACATGAGGCAACTTTAAGTGAACTCCAATCAGTGAAAACGGAGTATGTGGATCTACTCTCTGAGAAGGTAAGAGGGACCATATAGTTTGCTTCTATCTGTATTGTTTTCTTCTGAATTATCATACAGACTTTCTTCTCTCAGAGGATTCTCTAAACATTGGTGGATATGTCATTCACTATTCACCTGAATATAGAAATAGAAAAAAGGAAAGGAAATGTAACATATCCATCCCAGAGCCCGCAATATAAAAAGTGCTCATGAGACTATCTTAGGTTGTCTGTGTGTTGATTTCTGATATCGCATAACACAAATGTGGATTCCCAGGGAGCACTCAGTGATGAACTTCATGCTGTGAGGCAGTCACTTTTAGTTGAGGAAAGGCGTCGGAAGGCTACTGAAGATAAACTGGCAAATACGAGGAAAGTGGTGCCTGAAATTGAAGAGAGTTTTGAGGTAAGTTTCTAAAGAAAGCTTCTTAAAGCTTTATGGTTGCCGGTTGCCTTCTTCTAAGAGTTTTCTGAGTAAGTGATTTACAGGAAAAGAGATCATATTCAAGGAACTATATGGCAAGAGGATCTTCTTCATTTAGTCAAAGAAGCACTATTGCAAAGATATGTGAAGAAGTTGGACTCCAAAAGATACTGTCATTGCTAAGATCAGAGGATTTAGATGTCCAGACTCATGCTGTGAAAGTGGTGGCTAATCTTGCAGCTGAAGGTGATGTTTGAGAACTTCTAGATAACTGTGATATTATTATCAGCTTCATGAACAAGAATTACATCATGATCAAAGAGCCAATGCAAAAGTTATCTTTCTCTCCCATTCAATTTCCAATAACATTAAGTTTCAAGTTTTTACATGACCGTGAGGAATGCGTGATAAATATAAAATCATTGCCTAATATGATAAACAAAATAATCATATAAATATAAAATCGGTTATATATGTATTAACCACCATTCAAAAGTTTGTTAGAAAGTAAAACAATTCGTTGAAAATTGAAATTACTCGGTATTTTTAAACAAAAATCCTTGATATTCTTACCGTATCTAATGATAAATGATAGATAACGGATGAAACAACTGAAATATTGTCGCCGTGAATACTTTAATTAATTCTTCTTCTTAATAAAAAATAAATGGATACAATATTGTTATTGAAAAAACTCTGAGGAATTTAATTAATTAATATATGTGGATCATATAAATTTGTATAAAATATAAATAATGCAGAAGAATCTCACAAAAATAGAAATTTAATTAATTAATATATGAGAAATTGACTATTATGCATTGAAATGATAATTGGAAGAAGCAACCAATGTCATGTAAGAGTTAAAGGAGAACAGAAATTAATAAGAGGATGTGGTAATTTAAAAACGACAATCTTTTTTGGTTGTTCGTATCTTTCTTTGTTATGAATACCATGAAACTTGACAAATATTTTGGTTGTGTGCAAATTTCTTAATTGTCTGTTCATGCTTCCACAATTTTTTTTTTTAAAAATAGACTCCCTTTTAAAGTGGGGCATGCCGATAAAACTAATGGCTTGCCACAAAGGCGGCACTGAGTCTTACCATTTGGACATATTTTATAACTTACCATTTGGACATATTTTATAACTTCATTTTGACCATTCAAGATACAAAATTTGGCTCTGGAAAGCCTTAGGAAATGATATTTTTTTGATAGAATTAGAACCATGAAATTAGACGGTTACATGACTCATTTAATGTGAAACTCTCTAAATTTATGATTTCAACTTTGATTTCAGACAGCAACCAGGAGAAGATTGTGCAAGAAGGCGGTCTAGATGCTCTATTAAGGCTTCTTCAATCATCACAAAATGCAACAATTCTCAGGGTTGCTTCTGGAGCCGTAGCCAATTTGGCTATGAACGGTACTTAAAACTGTTTCTTGGTGTTTGATTTTTTCTCTAGTCCTTCATTACTTTTTAGTTTTCCTGCATAAACCTAGATATGCAAATAGTATTAATCAAGGATATTCATAATCTGCCTTTGGCCTATGTTTTATATTGTTATATAGGTGGTTGCATGTATGATGCACCTGTATCATGTTAAATTGATTTCAACTCTGTTTTTTTTTTATAGAAATTAACCAAGGTTTAATAACAAGTAAAGGTGGAGCCCGACTACTTTCAAATACAGCTTTCAACACTGATGATCCGCAAACACTTCGCATGGTAGCTGGAGCAATAGCAAATCTCTGTGGAAATGGTATGAGCGCAAGGCTTAGACTGTAATCTTTCACTTTAAAATCTGAATCAGAAAGTTCAATTTTTTTTCTTCTGATGACATTCTTGGACATTGATTTTAATCTACTTATTGAGTCACAGATAAGTTACATGTGCTCCTGAAGGAAGAAGGGGCCATTAAAGCATTATTGGGAATGGCTAGATCTGGAAACATCGATGTTACTGCTCAGATTGCTAGAGGACTGGCAAACTTCGCTAAGTGTGAATCAAGAGGAATCATTCAAGGTTAGTAGTCATTACATGAGTACATGTTAAAATAACAAAAAATCGAGGTCTTTTGAGTCCATATATACGAGTCTTTTCATTTATTCCAGGAAATAAGAGAGGTCGTTCTTATTTGGTGGAGGATGATGCTTTAGTATGGTTAATTTCCAACTCAAATAATTCTTCTTCTTCAACTCGACGTCACGTAGAACTTGCCATATGTCACCTGGCTCAAAATGGTAAGTCATTTTATTCAGAATTGTTCAGGTCTTCAGGATGTTGTTATTTTCCGTTCTGGATCCAAGGCACGCAATGCATATTCTTTATACCTGTGTGTCTATAATTTATGAAATCATCATAGGTGACATCTCTATGTTAACTTAATTGGAATTGATCAAATGAACACTGCAGAGAGCAATGCGAATGATTTTGTTTCCAAAGGTGGTTTGAAGGAATTAGTAAGAATATCAATGGAGTCTGCTAGAGAAGACATTCGCAACTTGGCAAAGAAGACACTAAAGTTGAGTCCAACATTTCAAGCTGAGATGCGAGCTCAATGAAAGCGAGAACGAATGTAGGGAGGATGCAATGAAAGGCCTAATGTATCATGTAGCCTACTACTAGCTTGTATATGTTATAAAACACATAAATCTATACAATTGTTCTATCAAATGTATATAATGAAAAGCCCATAGGGTATTACTAAGTGAATGAAAGTAGTAATGCCCTAAAATGGAGTTGATATCCTGAGCAGTCTCGTCTCATGTATAATATTCAAGACTTCACAACTACTATATACAGTATATGATACCATGGTATAGTAGTACCTCAATTCTGTAAATTGAGCTTGACAATTACATTGTCACACCTTGGAGTTTTGTACAAGTTGATTTCAATCAGAAAAATATTGAGAAATTTGTTCACTGTAACTATCTACATGTTAATATAGGTCAGTAGCAACATTACTTTTCAAAAGAAAGCATTGGGATATCATTTTTGATAGATTATTCAATGGTAAATGAAATTTTCATACCATTTGTTGAGAATTAATGGCTAAAATATAGTTGATATAGAAAAATATGTAACTATAAAGTAAACTCAAAATTGTGAATTGAAAATAACTTTCAAATATATTTCATATGAATTTTATTTATCTAGACCATGCAGTATATAACTACAAAATATTTTAACTTTAACTGCTGCTCTCTCAAAATTTTGAGTTTGTTTTGCTTGGTGAATAAATAAACTCCAAAGTTCATCATCTATTTATAGGGGAGAAGGAAAGGTGTGCATTAAATGCACTTTTGACTTTAATACATTTGTGCTCAAATCTTTCAAAATCTTTTTCTTACAGATATATTGCTCAAATCTTTATAAAATCTTTTTCTTACTTGACATGGTTGCTTTCAAATCCTTCCAAATCTTTTGCTTGACAATGACATTCAATAACAAAAGCCCCATTTCAGCCGTGTGCGTGTGTCGTCTCGACTAACTTACTTGAAACTCTGAGAATTCCGTTGCAGGTAAACTCTTTATAATGCGCAGCTTGTTAGGTCTATCTTATTTGGTTTAAATCGATATCTCCTTGAAGTACGCTTCTCCGTAAAATGACTAGTGTACCTCCATGTTTAGTTCGAGCATGAAACCTTGGATTTTGAGTTAGTCGGACTGGCGACAAATTATCGCAATGTAATGTGATCCCATCTTTCAATCGGTTGATTGAGTCATACGTGAATTGGCTCGACCCACGAACACTCTCTTCTGTCGTAACACACTTTTGTGCTCCGTCTTGATTGAAAGAAAATTGTAGGTTGTCTCTTTTCGCCCATGATATAGCTCGGGCAAGGTTGAACACATATCGATAGTCGAGCGGCAGTATTATAAGTGATCTCGACATAATCGGCGTCAGCGATGGCTTGTTGACTTTGCATTGAACTCTTTCATAGAGAGTCCTGTCGAGTGTTCTTTTGATATATCTGGGATACGTCTAACTGCTTTAAGATGTGGCTTCCTCGGGTTCTGCATGAATCTGCTAACAACCCCAACTGCAAATGTTATATCTGGTCTGGGAAGGGTTGAGTAGATAAGGCTACCTACTATTTGGCGATATATTGTTGTATTCTCCAAGTCTTTCCCGTCATTAATACACAACTTCAAGTTTGGCTCCATTGGATAGAAATGAAACACACTCTGCCTTGAACTTTTGAAGTATATTTACAGTGACCAAGAAATATGCCTATGGCGATTCTTTCAACTCTAATCACATGAAGTGCTAATTCTCCGGGTTAATTCATTTGAAATCAAGCGATAGGTTTGTCCTTGTTTGCTTGAATCTCTTTATCATCTCTAGTGATGATCAAATCATCCCATATATGAGATAGTAATAACACTCCTTGAACTTTCATAAACAAACTCGAATTTGATGAAGCCTTGTAGTAACCATCTCGACTAGGAATTCGACAATTTTCCGTACCATGCTTTCTAGGTGCACTTGAAACCGCCTGCGCGTCTTTTCAACTTGCACATAAAATTTGTCTTCTCCTGATTCATAAATTCTTGGGGTTGATCGATATAGATGTCACGATCAAGCTCCCCATGAAAAAATGCATTCTTCACATCCATCTGCCATAATATCCATGACTTACTTGTTGCAAAAGATAGTAAGACACGAACTGTGGTAATCTTTGCCATTGAACTAGATGTCTCGTCATAATCAATTCCATACTTGAGAGAATCCTTGAACAACTAGTCGAGCCTTATATCTCTCAATCGTACCATCAGGATGAATCTTCAACTTATAAACCCATTTTGAATATGGGTTTAACACGCCGATTTGACACCAAATCCTCGAGTCGATTTTGTTTTAGTTCCAAAATCTCATCCTCATGTGGCTTTCCTCCACTATGGACTCTTCAAAAACTGTGAGGTTGTTGGTTCCTTCATGACCTCAATATATGAAGCTTCTATATTGCTTTAGTTTGACTTTGTATCTAACGTATACCTCTGGTGAGCTTCTAACGTTTAAGCACATTTCATTTGGATGGTTGCATCGTTCGTTTCATGAATTCTGTTTCCAAGACTTCTTGACTTGGAATGGACTTCCAGCTCTTGTGATTGTCCATTTATCAGAGTCTTTGATTCATCGATTTCCATCTGGTTACCACCTTCTTGAGAAGATCTGTAAACTTAAATTGACTTTTCTTGGGCTCTTTGGTATGCAAAATATCGTCTTGTTGCCGCCATGACGATTCCTCATCAAATACCACATTACGTGAGACATGAGTTCTGTTTGTATTAGGATCCATGATATCTCCAATCTTTCTTACGTTAAGTCGTGTCCATAAAGATACGACATATATATGCATTCTTGTCAAACTTACTCTGGTGTTCATCAACTATAAACACATCACACATCCAAATACTCTGAAGTAATTGACACTTCGCTTGACATTCTTCAACTTCTCAATTGGTGAGACTAATCCTAGTCTCGGATATAGTATTTGTTGGAATATAAACTACGTATTATTACCGTGGATTACCTGCGCGAAAATCTTGAATCACATTCTTGGAATGGAGAGAAGGCTTACGTATTTACGCTAAATGCCGGTCCCATACCGACCAAATCCATTCTTACATGGAGTATTTGCACACCACGTAGGTTACCTCGGATGTGCACTCCTTTAAATAGTTGTTAAACATTTCAAGTGTACTACTCCTCACGATATCGGTACAAAGACGCAGACTTCTTCCGAACTCCATTCCGCGTCTATTTGAATTCCTTGAATTTCTCAAAAGCCTCGCTTTGTCCTTCAAGAAATATGACCTACGAACCTTAACTAGTCACCAATAAATGTTATCATGTACTGATAACCACAGGTTGATGGTTGTTTGATCTTCCCGAGCATATTTGAGTGGACCAACTCAATGACTCTTTGCTTGCCTACCATATTGACATCCCTTTCTGACGACACTATGGATCTGAGTTTTCGTCCTTTAACATCGACTTCTCACGGCACTTTCATGATCTTCAATTTTCTATAATTGTATGTCAACCTTGCATCTCGACCGTCGCTAGTATCACTTTTACGTCGCTTGTCGACATAGGCTACTTACCAACTTAGGGATGGTGATAGGTGCGATTCAGTGTGGTTTCCGCACTAAATTGAATATGTCGGTTTTTCTTGGTTCGGTGAAATCGTTTTTCAGTGCGGTGAGAATCGGTTTTCGATGCGATTCGGTGTTATTTGGTTTTTTTACGGATGTAATATGGATTATACAAAATAACCCGAATAAGTATTAAAAATTAAACTCTCTTCATTACTTTAATGTCTAATACAAACATAAACATAATTCGAAGACAAATCTAAAGAAGTAATGACCCAACTACTTAAAACTCATTCACAATCTCGAATCTTGTTCTCTTTCTTCTTCATTATACGTCAAGAAAAGAAAATAAAAAGTTAATATCAAGAGAATTGGTTCATGAAAAACTGATAAGGAATTTGAGATATACCACATAGCAAATAATGAAATAAGAAACTTGGTATAGTAAACAATACACTTTTAAAATCTAACCTACAAACCTAAATAGCTAACATATGATTATAACTGTGAAGCAATTGACCTTAACTAATAATCTAATCTTTGTACAATTTACAGTCTAATTAAATGGACCATACAAATATGGTTTTGATGGAAAAAGTCTATACAAAACTTATTCTGTCATAAACAAATAGCATACATGATCATTTAAATTACATATAATTAGAACTACGTAAATATATATATATATATATATTCATATATATATATATATTAACAGGCTTAACTTTCTGTGTGGAAGTACGGCAAGTCTTTCACGAAGCCCTCCTTTGTATTCCCCAGCAATTAAGCGCCTGTGGGATGATGCCTCTAGTTAATCAGCGAGGCGGTTGGATGTGCGATTGGATTTCCTAGAATCTCAAGAGGTGGACAACAAAATCAAGCGAAAATGAAGCGATGTTCTTGTAACTAGAAAGGGAGGGAGGCGTGTGAAATGTGGTGGGTGGGTTTTCAACTTGCGTTAAAAACCTAATGTTTCCACTTTATAAACACGCTCCATTTAACTCGAATAGCTCATTCGTTTAACTCGTTAAACCGTTAACTAACAAATGCTAGCAGTAGTAACTAATAAGTTACTAATAAGCTCTTAGTTAAACCGTTATTAAACTAGCGAGTTAGTAATTCGGTTTCGTCCAATTTATATTTTACACTATTAGTGCCAAAACTCTTGATTAATTATCTGATTTCAATCAAACTCTCAATTTATCAATCATGATTTAATTTCATACATAAAATAAAACTCAACGTCCTTGTATATGTGAGCCTTATGGCCTCATCCCAATAGTAGTTGTATAATAATATAATTGATAAGTATTATTATTATAACGGTTATGCATGGGATCCCAGCAATCTGGCGTAACCCATGATATTAGTATCATGAGAACACATCTGGTATTTACAATTATTTGTTGAACATAGTTTGAGTAATCTAAGTTTAACTAAAAGCTAGTAAATGAATTATTTAACAATTATCCACTGATAATATCAATTACTTATTTCAACGCTCCCGTTTGTCTTGGACGGTTACTTTATATTTCTTTATCCTGATCTCTAGTCATAGAGTAACCGTAAATGTCATGAAAACACCCACGACTTTCTTTTCGAGTTGAGCCGACTCGGTACTATGGCATCTCGTAAACCAAGATCCCAAACTAATTAGAGGGCACAGGATACATCTTGTATATCGAGATGGATAAATCTCTTATAATATATCAACACCTCACATACTCAACGTGTCGTGAACATATGCCGTTATGATCTCGGCTTAAAATGACGTTTGGCATGGTCAAAGTATCTGAACTCATATAAAATAGGTACCTGACTCATATATCATAGATCGTTATATATCAAGGAGTCAGAATTGATAAACCACGGTTCTAAGTAAATATAGGGCACAAATATACATATCTTCTATGATTTTCACGATTAGTCAATTTCCTCGAGTTAATAAATGACGACCAATGAATTGATTAAAACTACAGGCTCCATGATCCAAAAATTCGATCATAAATCAATCACTATGTAGGTCAATCAAATCTTTAGTCACCCAGACTATCGACATCCCAACAAGGAGAGCAGGCTATCATGATTCTAGATTTGAAGGTTCTTCTCTGACACTCAGTTGCCTCTAGAAACATAAGATTAACCTAGGGGGATTTCACTTTTCAACAACGAGGATACAAAGGTTATATGTAAATTAAGACATATAAACACATAGACATGGTAAACAAATATATATTGATATATAAACCGTAATATTCAATTATTTTGTTTCTTTATGCTATAATGATCTAATAGGCTCCCATATAAACTAACACATTTGCGACATTTGTTCTAAGGCCCGATATTCGTGCATGCTAAATCATCGCTTTCCTTGAGTAGTGGTTTGGTAAAGTCGTGACATTAGCCTACATTGCCACTTTACATATACTGATATCACCTCTATTAAGCGTATCTGTCGGGGTGATAATTGCAGGTACGTCTTTGGATTTATGATGTCTTGGTTGGAAATCAGTAGTTATTGGTTCATTTATTATGCCAATTGAGATAATTATTTGTAATAATTCATTTATTAGTTTAGTAGTGTGATTAAATCGCGGAATATTCAACCATAGTAATTGTAATTACTAATTCGAGTTCTGATAATACGGGGTTATACCCAGTGCTAGATCCCATGCATAACCGTTATAATAATATTAATGGTCTATTATCTGAGCCTAGAATGTCACACACATACAGTGACGTTGAGTTACATTTCATGTATGAAATAAAACCGCACTTGCTAAATTGGGAAGTTGATTGTAATCAACGAGATTCCCAATTGGGATAATTACATTACACGAATAAATTAAACTTGATAAGATTAATTAACGAGTTGGTTGAGTTTATTTGTTTGACTTGTTAAGCTCAATAAGCTCAATCAAATATAAATGAGTTGTTAATTTTAATTGGCTTGATAAGACTAATTAAATAAGCGAATTTTTGCTTAATAGGCTTCGGCTACATAGTTAGCGGTTTAGGTTTATGTAGACTCACATATATTTGAAACACATGAAAAAACCTATTGACAAAACAAAAAACGTTAGCCTCCATCTCGCTTAGAATTTTCCGCCTCCTCCTCCATGGAGGCGATTTATTCTATGAGAGCAAATCAAAGTTTGATTTGCTCTCTTCATCGATTGTTATCGGTCTAGCAAACTTCGAGTGTGAGATTGACCACCGTGGTGTGGACTAAGCCAAGCCTTCTGGTGAAATCTTCTTGTATTAGGTCAAAGAGGCTTCGTGTAAATTGTTGATAATTCTTGATATGCACTAATTGTATTTTGTAGTTTTTGATATTATGCAATTTAAATGATCACGATATGCTTTTGTTTAAGTTTTTAACAAGTTTCTTTAACAATTCCTTGATTAGCCTTACAGAAGAGCATGTTAATTTTTCATGTTCATATATTTATGTCATGAGCCTGTGTTAATAACTTAGTTACTCTTAGACGTTAAATGATATTATATATATTATTTGGTGGTGGGACGAGTTAGTATAAATACTTTGTCATCGATATGCGAGACTAGTAAATGAGTGGTATTTTATTTCATGGATAATATATTTAGAATCGTTTTCTAAAATTTTAAATACAAAAAGTGGAGAAATAAAACCTCATACCAAACGGGACTAACATCATCCCCATAAATATCTCCCTGACTGACCATTTTCTTCTTCGTGTAAAACTTCGCTGACCCACTCAAATAAGCTTGGCCGAACCGTTTCCCTTCCTCAATACTTGATTTTCATTTTCCTTGGTGAAATATTGTTGAATCTAACTCCATAATCTTGTTCCCCATCTTTGATTATCAAAGGTAGGATTTTTAATCTTGAGATTTATTTATTGGGCAATAGTTGACTATGAACTTAGGTTAACTTTTATGTTGACTATTTTTCAAATCCACACTTTCAATTTATAAAAGCATGGTATTGAACCTTAATATAGTTGTTTTGGAGTAAAAGTTTTGATTTTATATTGTTGGAAGAGATTATGTTGAAATGGGTTTGTAAGTGAGTAGTATTTGGGTTTTGGAATAAGGTTGTTAAAATGGAGTCAATTAGTTTGAAAATTGATTTTAGTTGATTAGAATTTGTTTGAAAGTGTTAGTGTTGGGGTGGGGTGGGGCCGATTATGGTAGGGGGTGGGGTGGTTGAAACTTTGTTGTTTTATTAGTCGTTTAGGTGCTTAGTAATCTTTCTACCTAAAGTTGACAAATTGGTAACTTAAATTGTTGAAAAGTAGATAATTGAACTAAATATGTTAAAGGTTTAAATTGAAACTTTGGGTTGGTAGTTGTTATTATGCCTCTAAATGGAGTTAAAATAGTAAGTAGGTAATGGTAATAACCTGCAGTATTTTTTGGTTAGGCGTGGAGCACAGGAAAACACTTAGTTAATTAGGCGGGCGGCTTAATATTGCCGACCAAGGTGGTATTTTCTCACGGTGTAATTAGTTTTAACCCCATGAATGTGTTGAATTTGGTGATAGCGTGAACAGCTGATCTATATTTTGTGTTGGTATTTGAGTATGATTAATTGGTTGAGTGGTTGGGTTGTACTTTTTGCAGGATTTATAGGCGTTTGAGGTGAGGTTGAGTCGAATTAGGATAAGTTGATTTCCGGGGCTATTTTGGTCATTTTGGAGTTTAGGGTGTTTATTGTTGGTTAGAATGGCATAGAATGAGTTGTTTAGGGATTGTTGAAGTAGGCTGAGTTGTACTATCCGGTGTGCCTTGTGCCCGGTATGAGTGTGGTGTGTTTGCCTCGTACCTACCGTTACACGGTGTGTTGTTTAGCTTGTAATGACGGGCATAACTCTCATCTTGGTTGAGTTGGTTGTAGGCCACATTTGTTAAATCCATAAAATTTACATTAGATTGTTTAGTTGTGGGGTTGAGTAGTATTATTAGTGTTGTTGGTAGTTGTGGACTATTTGGATATTGTCATTGTCTTCTTTGAAATGCATGGTTATAGTTGGATGTTCTTAAACAGAATGTGCATGTTGATTGATGGGCCTATAGTTACGATCATAGTAATGTCGGCGTTAGTATACTTTATGATCTAATGATCATGAACTTCGCTAATGATATTTTTATTTTATAATGTAGGTGCAGTATAGTATTATACAATATCTATTGATTATCACGGTGTATTCTTATATTACTTTCTATCCGTGGGTGTGGGTTAATTTCCACTCTTGAGATAAGTTTTTACTAAGCTTCGCGGCTCATCCTAATATGCAGAAGCATTTTATTGTGCGGGTTGACGGGTGGTGCTTGACGTTTTAGAATGGATTCGTGTGATCATGACTTAGTGCCTAGGTGAAGCTGACGGGTGGTCGTAGATCCTGTGGTATTATTTTGATTGTAGTTCGGTTCTGTTATTTGTTATTTGAGATTTAGGGCCGAGATGATGTTGATATTTTGTACTTTGATTGTGCCTTATTTTAGTTGTTTTGTGTGATTGAAAATACCACAATGGATTCTCTTATAAACCGTTCTTTTCGGATGTATCTTATTTTATTGGTTTTATTTAGGGCAGGTGAGCCTTTCAAATTTAAGGTCATCCATCGGTTTGGTGACTGGTGTCGGGACTTGGGCGATTAACCTCAGGGGTGGCCGACTAGAGGCGGTCATTCTGATATATTATAAAAATTAATCATGGGTTTAATATAAATGTTTTTATATTTTCATGTTCATCGTAATTGTAGTTACGATGTTGACATTAGATTTATGTTTCATAGATGAAAAGGTTTTAAAACTAGTTTTTGATTGTAAATCTAAAAATTTAAATGTGTTTGAAGGACTTAAACACTTGTCAAAATCTTCGCGAATTGTTTTACGGCTGGTTATGATATAATAACGGTACCCACAAATTTCATAATTTTCTAGATAGTTTAAGTATCCCAAATAATTTTATTTTTTAGGTAGAAATTGAATAATTAGTATTAGGAAAATATTTTATAAAAATTCAGGTGGGTATGTTAAAAAATATTGTGAAGAATAGGGTTAAAGGTACATCCATTCCCAGGTTGATCACATTTTTGAGGAATGAGGTAGGGTTGGAAAATCTGATGCGTCTTCGGGTAGCGTATGACATGAATTAGTTCAGTAAACTCTTGATCATTTAGAAGAGAGATCCCACACATTACATGGGTTAATTTTTATTAAAGCGATTGAGTTCTCAGAGACATGGAGACTATATTGAGCCGATATGCATAGAGGGTGAGGCGGGGAGTCAGTTCATATAGACCGTGAGGTGCACCCACTTTGTGTGATGGGGTGTCTAGATCATCTTAGCTTTAGAGGAGATGATCCTGTGTCTTAGGGCTGTTTGTAGAGTTGTTCGGAGAGAGAACTGTTATGCAGTACCAATATGGTACTTGAGAGAGATTTGATTCTGTTGACTCAGGGTGGGAGATCTGTTGATGAGTATGAGAGACAGTTCAGTGAGTTGTGTCGCCTGCTTCCAGCTGTGCATCCGAGCGAGGCGAAGAAGATTGATAGATTCCGTGATGGGTTGAATTGGGAGATCCGCCACCGGCTATCATTGATGACTTTCGCTAGTTTTCACGAGTTGAGGAATCTTTGAAAGGTCGAGATAGGTTAGAACTTGGCTTGACGGGTGAAGAGGGACGGGCGATTAGTCTTGGTGGACAACCACAGTTTGAGATTCCCGGAGGAGAGTTGGTCCAGCAGGTTTCGTCTAGGTGAAGTCGTTTGATTTTTTGTTCGTCCGAGTTATTTGCGGCTTAACTTACAAACGTTTGCCTACTAGATGCAATTGGATTTGGGGAGGTATCACGGAGTTCAGTGATGTCGGATGTTTTGTTGTGTGGTCGGTATGCGGGATTTGGAAGAAGATGATACATTTAGTTGTTAGCGACTTTGGACATCTTGCGAGGCTTGTCACCGATCCCGTAAGTGGGTGGTCTTGTGCCACTTGATATAGTTCGCGAGAGGTGAGCTTTGGAGGCCGTGGAGGTCGAGTCCATGGTTGGAGCTCGGTATGGCAGTACTTGGCAGTGGTCTTGTGAGAGGCAGTGTCACGATTACTCGGCGGGGCGCGCAGTTCTCTAGAGTTGTGGTACACCTTGTTATTATGTGATTTTGAGCCAGTGCGTTTTATTACGGAGCTACTGTTCGTTTATTTCCCGAGTTTTTTGTTGATGTTTCGCTTTTATGGCGGAGTCTTTACTTGTTCTACTTATTATCGTATTGAAACCCGGTAGGGAGATAGGTTGAGGTTAGATACGTCTATAAAGTGCCGCAGGTGTGAATAATGGTTGTTAGTTGTGAACTACTTTGCGTTTGAGTTAGTAGACTTTGATCTTATCTTGGGTGTGGGTGGTTGGGGATTGACTACCACCGAGGAGATCATCTTTGCAAATCGGTGAGCCCCGGGCTCAATGCATTTTGTGGGAGTTAGGAAGATCCACCATGAGTTTCATTTCAGCATTTGAGAAGAAGTTGATGAAGAAAGTTGTGTTGGGTTTAAAGGGTATGTGAGAGTCGACTTAGAAGAAGCGGTGGGGATATTCGTGTTGTCCGTGGTATGTTGATGTTTTCGAGATACGCGGGTTTACGCTTGAGGAGGTGGGATTTTCAATTGGTAGTTCCGGGGAACGCGCCGATTTCTGTGCGCCGTATGGAATGGCTCGGCGAGTTAGCAGAAGAGTTGAAGACTTCGATTCACAGGGCTAGCTTGATAAGGGTTCATCGGACCAGTATTTCCCGTGGGGTGCACGGTTACGTTTTGTGAAGAAGGATGGTATCTTGAGGGTTGTATATAGACTACATGCGGTGAACTAAGGTGACTAAGGTATTATCCAAGAACAGGTATCTATTCTTGGGATAGATTGATCTATTTGACCGGCTAAGGGATGCGAGGTGTTTTGAATTGATTTGAGATCCGATTATCATTGGTTGAGTCCGAGGAGGGTGACATTCGAAATCGGCACTTTCGATCGGTATGGGCACTCTGAGTTTATTGTGATGCCATTTGGTTGACTAATGCACAGCGTTCATGGATTTGATGTCGGGTATTCCGGAGTTCTGGATAAGTTCTACGGATAGTTCGTGATTGTGTTCATTGATGATATTCGATCTACTCTGGTGGTGAGGAGAACAGAGAGACACACAGGTTGTGTTGGAGGTATTAGAGCGACACATTGTACCCCAAGGATTCGCAGTGTAGATGCAGTTTGGCGATGCGGTTCTTGGGCCATGTTGTATCAGGTAAAGGTATTTGTGTAGATCCTCAGGTGGGCGTGAATAGCTGGGAGCGACCAACGAAGTGGGACAAGTAGGAGTTTCTTGGGTTTAGCTGGGTCTTAGAGGTTATAGGGGACACAAGTTAGTGCGACTCCGATGACTAGGTTGACAGAGAGGATGTTCCTTTATTTGGGATTAGGATTGTGAGCTGTTTAGAGTTGAGTGAAACTAACTACCACGGTTTTGGATCTACCGTGCAGATTAGAGGGTTACGTGATATCGGCGTCGTCGCGAGGGGTTGGGTTGTGTGTTGATGCGAGAATGGGAGAGTGATTGCTTATCTTCGACAATGAAAGAACTAGGCAATTACGACCCCACGATCTTGGGTTGGAAGCTATACTTGCCCGACCCGAATGCTGGGTGAGTGCGTTATTAGATTGATGGACTAGCCCCTCACAAATCTGGTCTTTCCGGCCGTTTTATCATCATGCTATTGAAACTTTCGGTGAGTCGCCCGTCTAAATTACCCAGGTCAAGCGCAACAACATTGGAGTTCTTATGAGATGAGGCTCGAAAGAAGATGCATCTTGATTGATATGAGTAGTACCAATCAATCATATCAAACATATCACGGACACACACACACATTTTTGTGGTCGGGTATTAAGACCTCCCAGCAAATAGTTAACGTTCGTTGAGCAGCAACCATCCAGGACCGTACCGTCCGTGTGAGATTCTAGAGGGGTGGCTCTTACGGCCTCAGAGGTGTCCGCTTTGTAGCATGTAACTTAGTTCCCACAGTTCGGATGGCTTTGCTGCATTATGAGTAGTACCAATCAAATCATATCAAACATATCACACACAGCAGCACACACATTTTTGCGGTCGGGTGTCTGACCTCCCAACCCAAATAGTTAACGTGCCGTTGAGGCCGCAACGCATCTAGGACCATTACCCCGTCCGTGTGAGATCCTAGAGTGGCTCTACGACCTCGAGAATTGTCCCTTTTGTGCCGCGCGCAGTTCCCTTGATTCCGGGCGGCTTTGCTCGATACCATACATGCGCTCCGGCGTGGTCGATGCGTTATTGGAACTGATGGGCTGACCTCATGAAACCACCGCAATGCTTTCCATTTCGTTTGTCACGCTCCGTGCTCTTGAGAAACTTCAGTGGTCACCCATCCCAGTATTACCCAGGTCAAGCCACGCTTAGATTGGAGTTCTTATGAGATGAGGCTCCGAAAGAGATAAATCTTGATGATATAGTAGTCTGCGTCAATCATATCGAACATATCAGCGCCGCAGCGCCTGTAGCGCATTTTCGCGATTAAGTTGTGCAACCTCCCCACTTAAATATAGCGTCCTCATTGAGCCACAACACATTCGGGCCGATACCGTCCGTGTGAGATTAGAGGTGGCTCTGCATTTCGAAGGTGTCCCCGCTTTGCACCGCATGGTACCTAGTTTCAGGTTTCGGACGGCTTTGCTCTAATACCATTTATAACGACCCATTGCAGATGGTGCGTTAACTCAAATGATGGGTGGCCTCACTTGAGCCGTTTGTACTTGACGTAATCATGAAACTTCCCAGTATGTAAATCCTAAATTGCAATTGATCAAGCAACATAGTTCTTGTGAGATGAGCTTCGAAGAATGCATCTTGATGGTATGAGTACCAATCAAATCATATCAAACATATCAATTTTGTGATGGGGTATTACAAACGACCCGTTTGAATAAATACGCCCTTGAGGTTGAAATTCATTATCAACTTTGTATATCACAGTCACCATCGATGGTTGACTAAAAAATAACTTGTTTGAAATTAATAACACGGTAGTTTGATAAAGTGAAGAAATAGTTGAAAGTTCAATATGTTTCCATCTGAGTTTAATCATCATTGGCATCGCTAATCAATCCAAAGTGCAAACTTAAATGCGTTTCCAGTCCAAATGCTCCATAAAGCAGGTTTATAAATTTTCAACACGAACACAAAATCTGATGCAGTACGCAAAAATAGATTTGTAGAAAGAAAAAAAAATGACTTCAGGGATCTAGCCACACGACGTCACCTAAACAAATCAACGGTCCTTAGGAACTCCTTAAGCTTCTCAAATGGCTTTGTCGATACGGGTTGGAAGGGGTAAGCAGCTTGACTTAGTGGAAGCGAATCGTCGAGATTGGCAACATCACATCGAATGAATCATGACGGATGATATGGATGTAGATGAGTATATATATATAAAATAAAAGGATAAACCAAATATTCATAGCGTCACAATAGTAATAATCATTGGCGTATACATATTTAGAGGACTGACTTCATTATCGTACATGTTATACCCAAAGATAGCATATCCTTATAATCAAGCTGAGCAAAACAAGATAGTTTCTCAAATACAAACGGTTATGTAACGACCCGCCCAGTGCATACGAGAGTGAAGTCATTATAATCGAACCGATCACGAAACCGATGGGCAGTAGTTTAAAACTATATTTCAGCGAAAATATGATTACTATAATATTTCCAAAATAATCATAGTTTAAAAATTTACAATTCATCGGTGATATCTTGCAACAACTCCATATATACAACATATCCCAAATAAATAGTAATGCGGCAAGGCTACAAAGAAATGAAATCTTGTACTCGAGAATACCAAATGACAAGCGCCGACAAGGCTAAAGTGCGAAAATAAAAGTACAACGATCAAAGTTGACAACACATCAAAAATCGGGCGCTTGAGGATCTCACATACCGATGCTCACACAGCCACTCGAAACAACTCTCCAACGGTCTCTGGCTCATAGCGATACGTCAGCTGACGCAGATGAAATGCACGCCCCAAGCGAAAGGGGTGTAAAGCCACGAGCAGTGAAACCTTACGAGGTGAAACTTAACACGAGGTGAAACTTAAACCATAAGCCACGACACAACAAATTAACATAGAATTCGGAATCACGCGTATACATATGAATATATATCAGGACTACCTAGCAGGTCTTATTTATACTCAAAATTCTCACTCATCGCGTGGCGTAACATAGAATATAGGGTCACCGATAATGAATACAACTCAGATAAAAATCACGCAAGCCGCATGAAATGCAGTCCACGGAGACCCATGGCCCCGCTCTCACAATCATCGTCACTTTCATCAACTAGATACCATCGGTTAATCTGATGCACATAAACTCGGCCGTCAATCAACAACTATAGCATACCGGTATAAGGCGATATGGCAGCTCTTATGCAGTAAAGCTAATAACCAATGCTCTTATGCAGTATAAAGGCGATAAACAATGCTCTTATACGGTATAGTATTAATAGCAGCTCTTTATACCGAAGTATAAAGGCGATAAAACAACGCTCTTATGCAGTATAAGGCGATAAGCAGCTCTTAGAAGTATAAAGTTGATAAACAACGCTCTTATGCAGTATAAAGCTAATAAACTTCTTAAAGAGTACCCCTCAACCCCATGACCTTCCCGATTCTGAGGTCATATCCTGTCTCAATACTTCCGAGTCATACATAACACAACAAATCCTCTGATAACCATTTTCCTAACTCCCAAGGCAATATCAAGCGCTTGACTAAAACATCTACATGATAGTAAGTTAAGCACAATGTGACAAGGTACGTAATACATAAGTGCCGACAAGACCTGAGAATACAACAGTGCCGACAAGGCCACAATCGAAATATAAGTTGCTGAGTTCAAGCTGTACTTACCTCAGCGATCTTCGGCGTCCACGGTGCAATCAGCCAATCATATCATGGCTGCTAAAATGAATCACACATAATCATACAACAATTTCATGTATCATTCTCGCATGTCGTACCTGATAACATGTTCACCTGATTTAAAGTAAATGCGTAAAAAGTAACACCCATTGAGATAAGTACTTCGCCCTCACACTAGCTATCCGCGAAGTCCTCCCACGAAGAAGCGATCCGCGGGCATTGCCCCACTTCCAGCGGTCAAGGCTAACAATACCGAGAAAATGTCTCATGAACTAATACAAGAATTACATTTATAGAATAAACATTGACTTTACAATAGAACGATTTCTAAGCGGTCTAACATTGGCGGGTAATGCTCCGAATTATAATCGCGTCGGACGCAGCCGTCGATCCATAAATTCCATACGTGGTTTATCATTACAATCAACATAAGTCGTCTAGTTAATCGGTCACTGATTAACAACCTATACTCAATATCGATTCTGGCTGACTTAGGTTAACACTTTCCTTCTAACTCCTTTAATCAATTTTTAATCGCAGTTATGATGCAACCAGCTACAGTAAAGATTAAATTAAACCACCATGTTTAAGTCTTATAAAAATATCTTAAAGTCAACCGATACTGAAAGTCAACTAAATTAATAACATCCTGAAACGACCTACAAATCATGAATTAAATTATTTATATCGTCATAGCGTCCATAACGAGCTAAGATCATTCGTAAAATTGAATTATGTAAAAGTCAACCAAAGTCAACCCTCAAAAATCCTTAAGCATATCTTGCACCAAAATGTGGGGAAAGATGTTGGAAATCTTCTGAAACAACTTGAGGAACTTTATGCGATAAAGTGAAGAAATGGAAGAAAAATTTTGGGTTTGCTCGAGAGAATCTCGGCCAAGCTTATGGAAGGAAGAAGATATTTTGTGTTTTGTTTTGATAAGGATAGTGGTACTATCTCTTAAGTCAAGAAAAACACTGAGGAGTTCGTGCCCGAAATCGCGAATCGAGTTATCGAGCATTTTACGATCTAACTTAACCGAATTATCGGCTATTACTACTAAATTATAAATGTCTGGCTCAAATAATCACAAAATAATATTATTATAAAGTATTTATACTATCACGGGTCCGCGCCGATCGAAATTTTAATTTTTTTTAAGCGTGTGACATTACGAGGTTATGCCTGATAAAAATATAACAAAACTCTTGAAAATAAGACCATGATAGTATACGACATTTGGGGCAGCGGTAACATCCGCTGTCTTCGACCTGATACAAGACAATGCCTGTGATAGCGTATCGACATTTATATAATGTTGCCCTTTCGGCCGCCCATGTAACAATATAATATCATATCCTTTCCCGGCATTTCGCGCCCTTCGCCCGTAGAATATCATATCCTTTTCAGCGGGCTCGCGCTGATAACCCATTCTGATATCGCAAACACCCCCGTCTGCGCGGGCGACTGTATGCGACTCAATGCCCGTCTAATATGGTGACTACTCTACATGAAACCAAGCTTGACCTGACGGCAATGTCGCAACGTACCAGCCGTGACGGGGACATAACCACGCGCGACAATTAACATCACCATGACTACAACAATCCCAGGGCGGAACAATCATCGACAATCACGCAAGCATCTCGATATAGCTTCCATAATATACATAATGCAACATCTGATATAAGCCATAATATACATAATGAAACAATCGTATGTAACCGTTTACCATAATATACAACATAACCATCCTCTGATTCACATTTCACAACTCCTGAATTACCTTTATCGTATAAATTCATGAAATAATTATATAATCATATATCTATTTATCAAATTACTTACATGGCGTAAATAATATTATCATACAGTGATAAATCCCCAACATGGCTAGTCACGCTCGCCAATCAATCGATCATGAGCACTTTCCCGGTTCGAGTCTAATCAAAACACCGAAAGTAAGATTACTACAAACTTTGTTATAAATTCTCTTTTTAACAACTTTGGTACCATTAGCCAACAGGTGAAATATGTACTAGTTAGCTCAAGCGATAAAATAAGCGGCGCAATATCGAGACAGCTTCAACCTTAACCATTTGACCCCTCCCAACGCCATCTTTGCGGTTTAACAATTTTACCCAATCCAAAAGCCTTCTTGATAACTAAATCCATTTCTAACAACGCTTTAACACCATGACCCGAACTAGCAACGATTAATAAAACTAATTTCAACATAATTCATCCAACAACATTACCTAGAGTCGTTTAACTTTCGAGGACTAACTAATTTAAGGCCTAAAATTAGTTTGTAGCAATAATAAGCGAAATACAAAGTCAACAAAATCAACCAATTCGGAAAACTCGCGAAATACTCAAAAGATTCTCCTTTTTACCTTGAATCGAAGAAGGATGATGAGGGAAACTCTCAGGGTGAGGCCAAATCTCTTGAATGAAGAATGAAAGAAATTCAAGGGAGGGAAGGGTTCGGTTGGGGGAAAGAAGGGAATAAATTTTTTGTTTATCCTCTCTTAGGAGCTTGTTTGGTTTGTGGGAAGGATGAGGAAAAAAAGAGTTTATGCGGTGAGAATAAAACCGTTTAGTTTAGCGATGCCTCTGGAGTTCAACACCGACTATTAATTTCAGCGTCGGCATTTATAGTACATGAAATATAAAGTGGGTCAATTTTTACGTTAATTAAATTAATAACTCCGTTTAATTTATTAATTGATGAATCGTTACGGTTATTACATTACACCATGTAACAAAAAATTTCTTCACAAAATTTCTCAACTCGATTACTACGAGGAAAAACAAATCAGCAACCCTGTAGTAACCTTAAGCCCAAAAGTTGCGGATATCGGCTCCTACATATCTCCCCAGCGCTCCCAACGTGGGCTTTCTACACTCGATGATTCTTCCTGGTACACCAATTTCACTTATTTGTTCCTCAGCCTTCTCTTTCTTATCGAATCCTCAACAGTTCTTCCTCGTATCAGTCATGAAATCGTCGCTAAAACTCTGGAAGAATCCGACCCATCCGTACGTACTTCTCGAAGCAAAAACATGGAAAACGTAGTGAATCCTTTCCAATTCTCGGCAAGGCTAAATGCTGAGCTCTGCTCCCTTTTGTCAAAATTAATGTACGAGGGGACTCAGCTTCTGTACCGAACAATTTTTCCATGAATATCTTCAAGAATACCGATTAGCCCGCCCGGCTTTCATCATCCGGCGTCGATCAGTACTTCTTTATGCAATCACGTGCGTTCTCAAATATTGTTGTATCACCTTTTCTGTCAGACTTTCTGACTTCAGACCCTAAACTCTTCCTTTTACAGCCGTTCGACATATCGAGTTACGCCGACCATCTGAGCTTGAATGGTGCCGTCCATCTTGGCGGTAAAGCTATTGTTATAACCAAACTCATTTTGGCAACTCTTCATTCCAACTACGAGAAACTCAACCATGGCTTCGTAGCATGTCTTCCAACGTTTGGGCCGTTCTGGATAACTTTTGTCCGTTTGAGGATGAAGCGCGGTACTCAAATTGACTTTAGGTCACTATTATAAAACTTCCCCGAAACCTTGGAAGCGAACCTTGCATCCTATCAGAAGCGATACTCTCCGGCTGACCATGTGAATACCGCCCTTGGTCCACGTACATCTTGGCAACTTCTCCGGTCCGTAGGTTGAAACATGGGTAGAAAATAAGCGGTCTTAGATGAGTACATCATGATTACCGTCCCATAATTTCTTTTCTAAGTTTTGAGCCCAAATACAAAGTCCATTGGTGATCTTTTTGCTTGTGACCCTTGACACAGCAGTCTCTCCAGCAGCGTTTGTCACCGCTCGCGTCTTCCGGCAGCTTCAGTGGGTCGCCCGTCGAGTACCCAGTCGAAACACGCTTAACATTGGGTTCTTATGAGATGAGCTTCGAAAGAAGATGCATCTTGGTGTATAGGTATTATCAATCAAATCATATCAACCATGTCCTTGTAGCATTTTTGGATGGGTGATACAACCTCCCCACTTGATTCTCGCGTCCTCGTTGAGCCACATCAAATCCAAGACCATACCATCCGTGTGAGATTCACAGAGGTGGCTTCTGCGGCCTCGAAGGTGTCTTTGCGGCCGCATAGCGCTTAGTTCTCGCGATTCGGCGGCTCAGCTGCGATACCGTACATGCTTGACCCATTTGTACCCGGTATAGATACGTTATTGAATTTGATGGGTAACCTCCTGAAACTACCACGAGTCTCTCCGACACGTTTTGTCTGTTTCCGTGTCGAAGAAAAAGCTCCGGTGAATTAGCCCGTCCCGAGTACCTAGTCAGCGGCAACATTGGAGTTATGAGATAAACTTCCGAAAAAAGATGCATCTTGGTGGTATGAGTAGTATCAATCAAAATCATATCAAGCATATCGCTTTTACCTATAGCACATTTTGGATGGGTGTGGCCTCCCCGGCTTGATTACCAGCGTCCTCGTTGAGCCACATCAATCCAAGACATACCATCGTGAGATTCAGAGTGCTTCTCACGGTCTGAAGGTGTCGCACTTTGCGCCGCCATAGCATAGTTCTCCCCTTGATTCGGACGGCTCGTCTCGATACTAATCACATGGCCCGTACATGAAATGCCAGAATTCGATGCGTTATTAGATTTGATGGAATGGCCTCGCGAGCCACCACAATTCTCGGTAGCGTTTGTCTCGCTCACTTGCTCAGCTTCCGGTGGGTCACCGTCGAAAT
Organism: Lithospermum erythrorhizon; assembly: GCA_019722365.1. NCBI lineage: Eukaryota > Viridiplantae > Streptophyta > Magnoliopsida > Boraginales > Boraginaceae > Lithospermum > Lithospermum erythrorhizon. The sequence goes on along the minus strand of JADFUC010001235.1, from coordinate 23,656 downwards.
TGGTCAGCCGCATTGCGTTAAGGTTGCGCTGAGATAAACTTCGAAAGAAAGAAGGTCGTCTTGGTGGTATGGTAGTATCAATCAAATCGCCTCAACATATCACACAGCACACATTTTGAATGGGTATTACATCTTTTCCATTGTCCATTCATGTATTGATAGCGATTTGCAGCGACCAATTAGTTTATGGTCAATCTTGACTTGTTGGCAAATTAAGCACTTATCCTTAAAATCACTTAATTTCTTTCTTAGATTTCGACCACTAATAGTTCTCCATAAATTCCGGTACATTTCGTATACGGGTGCATATTATATGAGCGTTGTGAAACACGTCAGATCTCCACTTTTAGATGCTATGAGAAGTCTTGTGTGACATTCATTTCTTTTATCCAGTGATGCAGTGCAAAACTTTCATATAGGACAATAAAGATCCATCCCTTCCAACCTCAGAATTTACTCCAATCGGTTTCAACTCACTCTTTGGTTCCCTCATTTTCCCACTTTCGGTTAAAGCATCCTTAATACATTTTAACACGGATAATTTTCAATCGTTACATCATTAGTCGCTCCGAGAAATTCATCACGCCGTTGTCTCAAATTCAATCACCATTATTGTATACTTCAAACTTTTGTGATCAGGTAAATATCGACATTTAACCCATTACAAGTAGTGTCTCCAAATTTTCTAAGCGAAAACAATTACTGACGACTACAAATCATGGGTAGGATAATTCTTCATGATTCTTGATTGTCGAAGCATATGCGATCACGCTTCCCATTACACATCAAAGCCATTGCCTAAACGGTGTGAAGCATTGTTGCAGCATCTCCCCAGTCACGGCGGATGTCATAGCTGGTGTTATAGTCAATCTCTCTTATTCGTTAAGCGAGATATCATATCGCTAGCACAAATGGGCATCCTTCTTGTCCAAACTTTGGTTATCGAGTAGCGATTAGCAACTTCTTGTAGATCTTCTATATTCCCGGCTAAACCCAGAAACTTCGCCGGTCACTTATGGAGTCTCTCCCGATTCATTACCCTTCCTTTTATTGGGTCAGCTATTCTTACACTTCGCAGAGATAGCATGTGTACAAATTGTCGCTTTCGATAAAGTCGCACTTTGAAACTTTGCGTACAACTTATTCACCATAGGGTTTCCGATACTTTCCTCGAATGCTTTCGTCATGTTCCCAGCTACATCACAGGAATAGATTAAGATGTCGTCGATAGATCCTGACCCTGAGCTTATCGAGAACTGCTTGAATACGGTTCATCGGGTCCATGAAAATTTCTTTAAGGGCATTGTCAAACAAACGACATCACCAAGAACTTCATAGTGCACAATATCTTTTTCCAAGGCGATTTACGATATCCTTCGCCAATCCCTCGGTGGTGATATCGGACCTCGAATCAATTTTGAAAGACGCCCGCGTCCACCAGGTTGATGAAAAGGTCATGATCATAACAGCAGGTACGATTTTTAATAGTCGCTTTGTTGATTGTGGTAATTGATACAAAGCCTCGTTGTTCCGTCCGCTTCTTCTTAACGAACAATACTGGGCACCGTGGAGAATAACTTCGGCACGATAAACCCGCTCAGCAAACTCCGCAATTGCGTGTTAATCCTTGACCTACTTGGAGCCATGCATGCGATTGCCACGATATCGGGGCCGTTCCGGTGCAACTCATCGAAAAATTCAATCTCTCTATTCGGGTAGTCACGGCAAATCTTTGGGCTTCCATCCTCAAATTCTCATTACAATCCGGCTATTTTCAAGCTTAGGCTCGTCTTTCTTCAAATCCGTTACATAGCAAAATACGATCGTCCTTGTTAAACATAGGCTTCTAACACGAAATCAAACAAGATGGTAGAACTACCCATCCCCGACAACTGGTAATTCGGGGCCTATCGAGGCTAGTAAACACAATTTCCTTCGGTGACAATTTACGGTATGGTGTTTTCCGGCCAGTCCGTCCCCAAAATTAAGTCAAATCCACGATTCAAAGGGCAATAGATCTACTTCTAGCCATGGTTATCGACACTTAAGGGGCCAATTTCTATAAACCTCAATTCTTTAACCGACCTTCCCTTTGGGTGTCATTATTATTAAAGTCTTGCTAGATGTTAACTCGGTAGCCTTCTAGAAAAGTTGAGAGATATAAAAGAGTTTGTGGCTCAGAATCAAATAGTACTCGGCATCAAAGCCGTATAAGATAGGGTACATCACCGTTCTCGGGATATCCGTGCTTCACGTTGCATTATTGCATTGATTGCCTACACGGTCTTGACTCCGGCTCGTCTTCTTTGCCCGCCCGTCGGTCTACCACCAGCTCCTCGACCACGACTGCGTAGATCTCAGGCAAATCCGCCTCATTGCCACGAGATCACTTTCTCCCAATGTGTCCCGGCCCAGAGTAGGCTGCTTCTGCACAGCTACCCATCTGAAGGACAACGTTCGCGTACAAGGCTGGCGACATCGGAAGCACATTACTCTGATGTCTTGACAATTTCTCACACTTGTGCCCACTACGTCATTGGTAGCATTAAATATGCACATCTGCCGGAACACGGAAATACCACCGTGAAAACCTCGTGCGGGGGTCCTGCAGTGAAAGCTCTGAAATCTAGGTCGGACGGTAGGTCTCTTGAAATGAAAGCTCACGTCTGGGCGGTCTTCTTAGTTCCTCAAAATCCCATGCAGCCTTGCGGTTCAGGTGCGCGTGGATCTCCTGCTTTCACCTCAGTTTTCTTTATGTCTTTCTCCGCTGCAATCTGGCGTTCTGGTGGCAGTGAAAGCGCTATAAGTAAACAGACAGTCTCTCAAGAATGCAACCGATATGACGAAAACTTCATGATCCTCATAATTTCCGGTGAAATTTACTCAGAATATTGGCCTTAGTATTAACCTCTTCGTACCAATCAACCGTCTCTATCCACATTGCATAGGATCGACTCTCTCTCCATCGGATACATATGGTCTCAAGCAATTTTGTTTAAGAGTTCCATGAATGAACCCAAGTGATGGCGTCTGCTCCACTGTGACCAAATCTTTGTGGTGTGGTTCCATAGACTCTAGCTCCTCCAGACAAGCGGGTACACATAAGGCTTCACTTTAACTCATCCCAATTATTAGGTTCAAACTTATTCTCCAAAATTCAATGCAATCTGGTGTCGACCTTCTTGAGAGTGAGGTGGCCCGCTGTGGCTTGTCCCAGCGATTTAGTGTAATCTCATACTCTCGGGTGCAGCTGTTGGGTCGGTGCAGGTCCACTGCGCCACTCACTGCTGCCTCTCCAAATCTTCATACTCTTTATCTCCTCACAGAAAATTCACATCCTCTGAAGCCGGTTGGTGTTACGTTTGGCTCGTCACAATCCTCTTCCTCTAGCTCCATGACTCTTTCTCTGGCATCTGCCTCACAGGTCTACGTACTCTTGAAGCATCGCCCCCCACCAGCCAGTCTCATTTTCTACTAGAAGCACACCTACCCGTAAGCGGGTCCCGATTCGTCTATGACTCGACTCTCGGTGGCATCCTCGAGCGGTCTGAAGAAGATAAAAATAATTTAGACTCGCTGAAAGACTCGAACCACAAAATTTAACAAACCTTAGGCGTAGGCTGGCGCCCTGGAACCAGGTTAAAAGCGGAACTATCTCACGATACCATAATTGTAGCAGCCGCTCAAGTCGTGGCACCCTCGAGTTAAAGTCGTTATCAACTGTATATCACGAGTCACCCATCCCGATGGTTGACATAAAAAATACTGATTTGAAAATCAATAACTGTTAGTTTTGATAAAAGTGAAATAATTCGAAAGTTCAATATGTTTCCATACGAGTTTAACCGTCGTATCACATGTCAAATCAAAGTGCAAACTTAAATTATGTCATGAAACCCAAAATCTCCGTAAAACGGTTTATAAATTTTCAACACCAAACACAAAATATGGAATCTTAGTACACCAAAATAATTGTGTAGAAAAAAAAGATATTGCCGAGGATCACAACCACTGTCTCGCTAACCAAAATCGGTCACTCACTTGAACTCAACCGTTTCTCAAAGGCTACTGTCGATCTCGGAGGTTGGAGGAGTAAACTCGGCGAACAGTGGAAGCGAATCGCCCGGTGTGCTTATCACGTCAGATAATTACACAACAAAAAGATGTCGGCGTAAGCGATAGAGTATATATATGTACAATAAAAGAATATACCAAATATCCATAGCATCAAAATAATAATAATCATCATCAACATATATACATTTTAGAGGACTCAACTTATGTTAACCCACATGTTATATCCAGTAAAACATCATAAATTCTCTCAAACTAGCGGTTATACCACAATAACAATATAACAAAACTCCGGAAAAGCAGAACCATGACATTATCAACATTTAGAGACCTTGATGACATCCACCAATCTAACCTGATGCAAAACGATACCGCAATAATTTATCTCGACATTTATATAATGTTGTTTGCCGCACTGACAGACTCGCCGTATAACGCTGATATAATATCATACTTCCCGGGCTTACCACCTTGGAGAATATCATATCCTTTTCGAACTCGCCTTGATCGCCCATTGATATCATAAAAACACCCACATGCACAAGCGACCTACACATGCGACTCCGACATGCCGCGTCCTAATATGGTTAGTATTCTTCTCTATATGAAACCAAGCATGACCAACAGCAACTCAGCAAACATACCAACCATGGAACATAACACACGACTCAATTAAATCAGCGACTCTAAATGATCCAGACCAAACGTCATTACAAAAATCACGCATAACCATCTCGGTATAAACATAATATACATAATGCAACGATCTCATATATAACTTCATTACCGCCAATATACATGCTATAACCATCATACGATTCATTTTCACAACTTCTAAATTACTATCATATAAATTCATGAAACAATTATATAGTCACGTATCTGTTGTCAGTCTTGTCAAAGTAAATAATATTATCATACGGTGATAAATCCACATATTTTGACTGGCGCCCAATCAATCGATCCATGAAGCCTTTCCGGTTCAGTCTAAACAAAACACCGAGAATCACAGTGCTTTGTTATAGTCTCTTTTAACAACTTTAGTACCCGTTAGCCACTTTGGGTGAAATATTACTAGTTAAGCTCAAGCGATAAACTAAGCAGCGCAATATCGAGACAACCCACACCTTAACAATTTGACCCCCTCCTAACGCCATCTACAACATTTAACAATTTTGATCCAATGCAACTCTTCCAACCAACCAAACCCATTCTAACAATCTTTAACCTCGCGACCCGACTATAACGATTCTAATAAAACTAATTTCAACATAAATTCTCAACAACATAAATCAAATTCCACCTCAGCAACTATAATAAGGTCAGGTATGCCCATACCATTAAAAGCGTTTTGGAAAATCAACCCGAAGTCAACTCGAAAGTCAACAATTCACATGGCGTTTTCTACCCAAAAATCGGTCATTATCACCTCCTATACTATAATCAGCCTAGATAATAATTAAATGTCATATTAAACCTCAAAACCGAAAGTCAAATAATCCCCAAAAGTCAATGTCCATCAGCGTCAAATTACTAAATCAAATGCTTAACTTTAACTCAAGAATAACTAACTTAAGTCTAAAAGTCGTTTAACAATAATCAAATACAAAAGTCAAAAAAAAGTCAGCCAAATTCGAAACTCATAAATCTCAAAAAGAAATTTGAGGAATATTAAAGCTTCAGATGGAGAATGAAGAAAGAAATTTGAGGAAACTCTTCCGATTCCCCAGATGGGCGTGGGAGAAACATCACCATGAATTCTGTTGGACTTTCTTGATCGTCAGTAGACGATGGGATTTGGGTGGTGTGGGAGAGAGATTAATGGCCAGTCTGTCAACTTCTACCGGTCATCGGCCCGATGGACGGAGAACTAGCGAATTTATGTTGATCAGTTATGGGTACATGGGGTTCAGTGTCGATTATCTCGACCGTGATCTGAAGTTGCCGAGATTTTGGAGGGTTTCAGGCGTTGGAACGAAGTTGATTGGTACATCTTTCGAGTCCAGAGACGGATGGGCAATCGAGAGGGCGATCTAGACTACGGAGGATATGTTTAGGCGTGTGTTGAGTTTCTCGAGGTTGGGATGAATTACAAGATGGGTCGGCGTATAATAATAGTTTTTCACGCTAGTATCGAGATGGCACCCGTTTGAGCGTTATATGGGCGAAGTGTCGGACTCAGTTGTTTGAATGAAGTGTGAGAGAAGAAGGTTTATGGTTCAGTTAGTGAAAGGTTGGTGGAAGGATCAATTGATCTGACATCACTGAAATAGCCTGAGACAGAGGCCCGGCATATCCCCAGTCGTCGCCAGTGGACTTGTTTCGAAGTTGGTGATCGGTGTTTTGAGATATCTCCATGGAAGAATAATGCAGGTTTGGAAGGAAAGGAAGTTAGTCCCAATTATCGGACCGTTTGAGATTTTAAGCGAGAGTGGGATCCGTAGCTTATCATTTAGCGTTGCCTCGGGATTGAATAAATTCATAATGTATTCATTATGCTTTTGCTTGAGGTATGTTCCGGATGAATCTACGCGTTCTTAGCTATTACAGGTGGAACTTGAGGAGGATCTCGCATTTGAGCGAAGCGGTGAGGATTCTTGACCCGGCAAAGAAAAGACATTGAAATAAGGTGATGGCACTGTGAAAGTGTTAAGGAGGAATCAAACGTGGAGGAAGCGACATGGGAGGCGATGATGACTTGAGGTAGTTACTTGACTTTCGTGTAGGAGGGTTTTTGTAGTTGTTTTTGTTTTATGTATTGTGTGGTTGCGAGGTTGCATTAAGTGGTTCTCGTGGTGGTTAGTTGAAATTTCCAGGCGAAATTTTTTTATTAGGTGGTGAATTAAATAACCCGTTGCGCTTAGGCAGATTATATGATATTATCACATATCTAGTTTGGTGGGATCAGTTAGTATAAATACTTTCGGAATTAATGGGTGTATATCTGAGACTAGTATTAAATAGTCTTATTTTATTTCACGGATAATATATTTAGAATCGTTTTCTAAAATTTAAATACAAACATGGAGAAATAAAACCTCATACCAAGCGGACTTGCGTAAATCTATAAATATCTCCCTTGAGCCCCAACCATTTCTCTTAAATTCATCGCTTCATGACCCATAAATAAGGCAGCGAACACGTTCCCGCTTCCACCATTGTAGTTTTCATTTCCTTGGTGAAATATTGTTGAATCTAAGCTCCCGTAATCTTGTCCCCCGTCTTTCGATTATCAAGGTATGATTTTAATCTTGAGATTTATTTATTGAAATGGTTGACTATGAACTTAAGTTGACTTTTATGTTGACTATTTTCAAATCACCTTTAAATTTGTAAAAGTATGATATTGAACCTTAATATAGTTGTTTTGGAGTAAAAGTTTTTATTTTTATGTGGTTGGATGAGATTATGTTGAAATGAGTTTGTGTAAATTGAGTAGTATTTGGGTTTTGGAACAGGTTGTTAAAAATGGAGTAAATTAGTTTGAAAATTGATTTTGGGTTGATTAGAATTTGTTTAAAAGTGTTGAGTGTTAGGTGGGTGGGGCAGATTATGGTAGGAGGTGGGGTGGGGTGGTTGAAATTTTATTGTTTTATTAGTCGTTAGGTGTAGTAATCTTTCCACACAAAGTTGACCATTGGTAACCAAATTGTTGAAAAGTAGATAGTTGAACCTTAAATGTGTTAAAGGTTAAATTGAAACTTTGAGTTAATTAATGGAGTTAAAATAGTAGTAGGTAGTAATTGTCTTACATTATTTTTGGTTAGGCGTGGAACTGAAGTACTTGGATTAATTAGGCGAGGCGAAACTGTATTACCGGCCAGTGAGTATTTTCTCTGCAGTTGTAAATTAGTTCTCGTGAATGTGTTGAATTGGTGATAAGCTGTGAACATGTTGATCTATATTTTTGTGTTATTTGTTTGAGTATGATTAGTTGGTTGAGTAGTTGGGTTGTACTTTTTGTGCAAGTTATAGGCGTTTGAGGTGAGGTTAGTCGAATAGGATAAGTTGATTTCCGGAGACCTTTTGGTCATTTTGGAGTTTAGGGTGTTTTATTGTTGGTTAGAATGGCATAGAATGGGATTGTTTAAGGATTGTTAGTAGGCAGTTGTCTTATCCGGTGTGCCTTATCTTCGGTATGAGTGTGGTGTATTTGCCTCGTACCACAAGTGCAGAGTGTGTTGTTTAACTTATGTCGACGGGCATAACTTTCTAAATGCTTGGTTGAGGTTGGTTGTAGGCCTGTTATTGAAATCCAAATTTACATTGAGTTGGACAGTTGTGGGGTTGGTAGTATTAGTGTTGTTGGTAGAGTTGTGGACTATTGGATATTATCCTTGTCTTCCTTGAAATGCATAGTTATAGTTGGATGTTCTTTACTAGAATGTGCATGTTAGTTGATGGGCCTGAATTCTGATCGTGGTAATGTCGGTAAGATTAGTATACTTTTATGATCTGGCTTGTGATCATAGACTTCGCTAATGATATTTTATTTTATAATGGCCTTAGATTAGTATAGTATTATAATATCATTGATTGTATCTGAATTTAACTATTCTTATATTACTCTATCAGTGGGTGTGGGTTAATTTCCACTTGAGATAAGTTTTTTACTAAACCGCGGCTTCGCCTATTAATACAGGCATTTATTAATGCAGAATAACTGATAACTTCAGCGTTTTTAGAATCGTTCGTGTGATCATGACTTAGTGCCTAGGTGACGATTGACCGTAGATAATCCTCTGATGCTGTTATTTTGATTGTGGTTGGTTTACATGTTGTTGTTATTCGAGATTTGGTGAGATGATGTTGATATTTTGTACTTTGGAAGATTGTTGTATTTTGGTTGTTTTGTGTAATTAGAAAATACCACGATGAATTCTTTTCTTATAGCCGTTAACGGATGTATCTTATTTTATTGGTTATTTAAGGACAGGTGAGCCTTTCAGAAATTTGAGTCATCCATTCGGTTTGGTGACTCGGTGTCTGAGACTTGGGCGATTAACTTTCGAGAATTGTGACTGACAGTCGTTTAATATGTTACAAAATTAATCCATGGGTTTTAATATAATGTTTTATATTTTTCATGTTCATCATAATTAGTTTTTGATGTGATAGATTTATGTTTCATGAATCGAAAAGGTTTTTTAAAACTAGTTTTGATTGTAGATCTAAAAATTTTAATGTGTTTGAAGGACTTAAACCTTGTCAAAAATCTTCACGAATTGTTTCTGTACAATTTATGATATAATAACAGTACCCACAAAATTTTATAATTTTCTAGATAGTTTAAGTATCCCAAAATAATTTTTATTTTTCTGGAGTAGAAATTGAATAATTAATTATTGGGAAAATATTTTTACAAAATTCCAGTGGGGTATGTTCAAAAATATTGTGAAGAATTTTTCTGCAAATTTCCAGAATTTTTGAATATGTTTAAGGCCTTCATGATTTACAAAAGTTGAACTAAGCGTAAGCGGGCATTAATGCTTACATAAATCGACCGCCGCGTGCAGCGACGTCTGAACCCATCTGGTGGCCGTCGGTGATTGAGCCGTCATTGGGCGGCGATCTCACGGATAATCCTTGCCTCTGGCGACACGTGTCTGGCGGAGGGGTCGGAGCCGTCTGGTGGTTAATGCTTTTTAGTGAACTTTGTTAAAAGCGCTAATAAGTTTAAAACTCTAGTTTTAGGTTTTTAAATTATTTTAGCTCTTTTAATTTCGGTTTTTATGGATTATTACCATTTTTCTTATTACGATAATTACAATTATCATTTTGGTAATAATATATTTTAATTCGATTATCCATTTCAATAATTATCCTTACAAATGTTTTAAAATAAAAGGATAATTATGGTAACATTATTTAGTAAGTTAAATATATAGATATTAGGAGATAATTACTTATATGTATTTATCCTATTATATATATATATTAATTATTTTAATAATTATTATAACACATATAAAATATATGAGTTAATTAATTTTAATCATATATTTTACATGGATATTTAATTGTTAATGCATAATTATATTTCCTTTTAATGTATATTCATCGAATCCATGCTATGTGATTTAATTTCTTGCATATATATATATTGTAATGGGAATGGAAATGGGATATATTGATATGACCTAGTTTTGTATTTATTTCATCATTGGTGAGCCGGATTTATTCATTATAGCGACGGATGAGTCGTATTTTTTTTTTTTACCCACCGAGTTTAGCAGTGCAATGCTTAGTTGGATTATTAAAAATAAATGTCTTTAGCGTGGGCATTGAGATGGTGACTTGGCTGGGGCGATATTTGGCCGAACTTGGAGTTTCCGAGTTGAAGAGTACAAGCTGTTTGCAAAATCTTTGAAGCAGACCTTATGTTAGTATTACACTTTGTAAGTATTTAATGGAGTCTAATCATTTTTTTGAGATTAAGTATCATATATCTCTGAGATATTGTATTATTTGTTTATTTTTTCATGATGGCACATATTACTTTGGGTATGTGTTGTTATACATATTAAGCTAATAATCTCAAATAATATTAATCTCACCCGATAAAATTTAAGCAAAGTATCGAAGCCAAATTTTAGGAATTTGTGCAACTTATCCAACTGCTACCGGGCGTATTGTGATGGCGGGTGTAGTAGTGTTGTGATAGGTATGACAATGAATTATGTTGAAGTAATTTCCACTAACGTTTGGGCTTTTGAGATGATCATTCAAAGTATGAATTAGTTTAATTGGTTGCTAACATTGTGGAGCTCGGTGATCTGTCAGATGTTAACTGTTAGGAGTGTTAGTGACCCAAGAGATGTGTTATGGTACACAATTGATTAGTTAATCTACCGTTGTATTGGGATTCAAAATGGCAATGAGTGTTGCCCATTTTGAATTCCAACCCGCAACCAGATCTTGGATATCTTGTACATTTTGTGAGATTTGAAGTATAGGTATAATATTTACAAGTTATTTGTAACATATTAGAATAATTTTGAACTACACTATCTATGATTGCATATTTTTTTTATGATTGGCACACTAAATTTACCTATTTTATTCACCGTTAATTGGGAAAATTAAAACATAACGTTATTATGTGAGATAAATCAAGTTAAGGAGAAATCCATAAACTTCTAGTAATATAGTGTTATACATGCTAATGCATTTTTCTTCATAAGCCATTGAAGATGGCTATCTACTAATAAAAGACAAACATTGAATACCACAATCATTTAAGACTTGAGTTAATCATGTTGACACGTTACATGAACCTAGGTTCAAGTGAACAACGTCTCGTGATGTGATTGAGAGGTATTTAATTTTGATCTCAATTGAAGGTGATGATGCTATGAGACTAATATGTTATATTGTTTCTTAACCACCATACAAGTCTTAAATAAATAGTTTAATCTCTTTTATAACTCAATTGAGAAGACTATTGGATGATCTTGAATATTGTGTATCTATATTTCAAGACATGTCATTGGTATTTATTTTCACCAACAAGATGAACTTTGTTCATGAATTGTGATGAAACATAAGCTGTGGTTAGTATGGCAGCAGGATAAAAGCAATATTGTCTATAGTTTGCACATCACTTGTAGAGTTAAGTGCACAAGGAACTATGATTTGAAGTTAATGATTAATTTCATTATTTCAAACGTTAAGTACAGAAATAAGGATATTTATAAAACTTGAAAGAGAGGTTTGATTAAACCTCATATCTCAAATGATTTGCTATCGAAATCATAATGTTATTATGACTAACTTGTTAGTGTCTTAGACACTGTTTTGACTCACATGATTTTAGATCATGATCACGAGACAAGTATACTAGTACCGGGGGAAACAAGGCACAAAAGAAAGATAATTATGCTCTTATGTAATGATAGCGACTATATTATAAGAGCACCACGGTTTAAATCCTCCATGAATGGGTTGAAATTTCAAATTATTTTTTCTTTTGACATATATGAATGAAATTGGATGTCATTTCTAATATATGGACATCTGCATATTTCCATCTAATAAGTGATTAATTAGAGGAATGTCATTCTATTCTTTTTTTAAAAGGACATGATATTTTGAATAACAAATAATTGAGTAATACTTGTGGAAAATGAATTTAACAAGACTTGAGTTCAATCTTGCAAGAATAAGGCGGAGTCAACTCCTCTTTGGACTTGAGTGGGAGGTATGTTAATCTTGGTCTCTTTTTTGTATGTTCACATCTGTGAATTGACCGAGATAAAAGTCATTGAATGATACATCAGGTGTTGATAAGAATATGGGGAGGACCATATAAAATTATGAAGTTAGAATTAAGTATCATCGACATAGTATCTTATTATTATCGAGGGAATGAGACATCATTCACGATCTTCGTACTTGATAAAGATCATTAAGTAAATTATTGCACTTACCTTTAAAATTAAAATTTATTCGTACTCCATTGAGACAACTCAACAGAATTATGTTTGAAGCAAACAAACTTTGAAATGCCTTGTTTGGACAAGAGTTAATATTATGTCCTTTAGTAGACATAATTTTAACCAAGTCTAATGTTGAGATATGTCATCATGTACATAACGAGAAGGAAGCTTCAAAGTATTTATTTCCATCTACTATAGAATTACAATTTATTGTATGTATAGTATCTTCATTATAAAGTATAAAAGGTGGAAGCCAAATATACTTAACTAGATATGTATTCAAGTGAGCGGCTCCTTAGGAAGACACCAAATCTAGCGTTAGAACCCTCGATTTATATAAAGGGAATGTTATGTGAAAATTCTTGATGCATTGCTAGCGTCAATGAAAAATACATGATGTTATGAATAGGAAATCCATACTCCACATAAATGAACTTTGATGTCATCACGGTGAAATATAAATTGGAATATCACAGTCGAGTATATAACTTCGCTCTGTTACATACATATTTTGATTCATCAGTAAAGCGTGTTCTATTAAATGAACATATAGTCATAATGGAATCAAGCATTTGATTTTGACAAGTTCAATATATTCATTGGTTGTTATATGCGAAACGGTGGAGTCCGACACTTTCGCCCATAGAGCGCCTCAAATGGTGCCATCTGGATACTAGCATAGCTGTTGTTATATGCGAGAACTCCATCTTAAGGCTTCATCATCCCAAATCACAGCTTCGAACACAAGCTCGAAACATATCTTCCAAAATGCGGATTGTTCTCTCGATTGCCCATGTCATGCAGGGGATGGAAAATGCTGACTCCTTCTACAGTCCCCACGGCCTCCACCGGAAACCCCTCCAGAATCTCGATGTAAATCTCGCATGTGATCTCGGAAATGATTGACAGGGACCCCGTGCGGTCTCACAATACAAATCAACATACATCTTCGCTAACCTCTCTGGTCCATCGGTAGATCTAATATGTAAGAAATGAGGCGGCCGGCGGCTTTATCCACTTGTCCTTGAATTCCATCACATTCGCCTCAACGACCTAGAAGACGGGCCACAAAGTCCATGGTAATATTCTCCAGTGTCGCTCAAGAATAGGAAGAGTTTGCAACAATCTGCTTGGGATATCTATGCTCACTTCAACTGTGACAAATCAAACGACTTTAAGCCCGCGAACTCGGCCAATTTCTCTTCGTTTCCGGCCACGAGAAAGTCAACCTTAAGTCCACGTACATCTTTGTGCTACCAGGATGCATGTTATAAGAAGCATTATGTGCCTCGTCAGAATCTCTTTTCTTCAACTCATCCGAGAATGCGGTACACAAAACCTACACGTAAATCTCGAGGCTCCACTACCGTCAACGTAAATCCTCTACATCCCCATTCTTTACTTCCCAGCTGATTTTTTACGCTTGGCTTTCTCGTCACTTACAACTTTTAACTCAAAATATCACAGTCAAAAATGCAATTCGAACCTTCACACTTAAGCCAACAACTCACCATTCTTTGCCCGATATCAAGCTCGACTCGAGGATTTAGCCCGTCTACGCTTTTGGCTCCTTCGGCTTTCCCCTCGACTCGAGCATACGCTACTCGATTCGCTTTCCCGGGTGGTATTCGATCGTCACATCATAGTCACTGATAAACTCCATCCACCTCTTCTGCCTAAAATTCAGGTCTTTCTGCGTCGGTAGGTACTTCAGACTTTTGTGATCGGTGAAAATCACGACATCCCCAACCCCATACAAGTAATGCCTCCACAACTTTAATACCAAAACAATGCATTTCCAACTCGGATCACCGGGTCGGGTAGTTCCTCTCATGATTCCTCAAACTGGCCGAGAAGCATAAGAAATCACTCTCCGTTACGCATCGACCGCGACTTTAACCCACAGTGCGGCATCACTTTGTATGAATCCACCAGAGCAACCCGGACCGGAGTTGCAATCAATGAGAAATCTCTCACAATCTCATCCCAAATAAAAGGAACACCCTTCTTTGGTCAACTTTTTGTCCAGTTTCAAATCAGCTGAGAAATCTCCTAATAAACCTTCACATACCAGTGAGCCAAAACTCTGCCTCGAGTCACGCTCATTAAATTAAACAATTATAACCTCCACATACGAGGTCCACACAAATACCTTCACCCGGATATAACATGGCCCAAGAGCGTACTTTCAACTTGAGGGGCCAGTTGCTAAACTTAGCGTAGAATTGAGTGCTTTCGAAATTCTCTGACCACAAATCCACAAGTGTCTCGTGCTCCGCGTCACTTTCGAGTAAATTCGGAATGTCATCAATAAACACAATCACAGAATTTATCCGGGGAACTCCCCAAACACCGATTCATTAAATCCGCTGAGCGACTGGCGGTGCATTAGTCAACCCCAAGCGGCGTCTTATAAACTCTATAGTGCGTACGGATCGAAAGGTGATTTCGGAATATGCCAATCTCATTGGTAGTACCGGATCTCAGAATGTCAATCTTGAAAATACTCTGGCACCCCTCAACTAGTCAAACAAATCATCTATCCTCGACAGCGGATACTTGGTTCTTGATGGTCACTTTATTCAACTACAGCCAATCGTCACAACGACCTCGGCGTACCATCTTTCTTTTCCACAAAGCAGGCGAGAATTGCACCCCACGGAGAAACACTTTCAGTCGACAAACCCCTTTATCAAGTAGTTCACGCAGGCGGAGTCTTCAACTCCTCTCAACTCTGCGGGGAGCCATTCTCGGTGGTAAGCACATCGACTCCTCAGAAAAAACATCGACATACTCACAAACAACTTGTACATCCTCAGGCACATTTCTCCTCTCTCTCCAAGTCGACCCGCATTACCCCGGATACCCGGCATAACCTTTCTTCATCAAATTCACGGCCTCCGATTACTAATGATGGCGGGGGAATCTTCCTATCTCCCTCAAACCGCGACATCGAATTACGCGGACTACTTGAAATCTCCTTCCGGTGGCGATCAATTTTTGGCGTGATGTCTCCCCAACCAATCCATTCCCAGACCCAGATCGATGCTACCGAATTCAAGCACCGAGGAATTAAGAGTCCACAACTAACAATTGATTACTCGCTCTTAGGGACAATCTACATACATAATACAACCTCAATGAGCCTCCAATTTGAATTGTCGTAATATTAAGGGAGTAAAGACTCCCGACATAAAGGTAAAATATCAACAAAGCTCTGGGAAATAAAGGAATGAGTAGCTCTAGAATCAAAAAGTACCACAGCCTCTATATCCAAATAACAACAAAGGTTCTACATCGCGACCCTCGGGTATCCACCTCTGTTAGCGATGACGGCTTTGTCGGTCTGCGCCGGCCACCGCTCTGCTTTACCAGCCCTGCTCCCAGGTACTTCCAACTCCGCGACCCTGACCTCCGGCCTCCAAATCGTCCTCCTTTGCTCCCCTGGTACCCTCCTCTCACCCAGGCTGTCTTTGGGGTAGATGCGCTCTGCCCACTCTGGAATACTGAGGACAATCTCTCGATATGTGCCCCGGGCTGACATCGAGAAAGAAATCATCTCTCTCGACAATCACGCATCCATGGCCCACACATACGCCGCGAAAACATTGAATATACTTTCGGAACCACAGGTGACTTTGAGATCCACGGTCTGACGGAGACATACCGGTAAAGAAGCTCTGAGAATAGCTCGGGCGGCAGGGTGCCTTGAAGCATTCGGTGAGGTCTCCCTGCGGAACCTCGAACTAGATGATCCACACCTTTCGCCATTTCGCAGCCATTTGCCTCTTACGACCCTCTGGCCTCAGGCTCCGCCAATTCCATCTCTACTTTCAATGCAGCGTTCCTCAACTCGTGGAAACTGGTGAAAGTCATCAAAGATATATGGTGGCGAATCTCCCATATCAACCCATCTCGGAATCTGTGAATCCTCTGCTCCTCGGTCGGGTGTACAGCTGGAAGCAGGCGACACAACTCACTAAACGCCCCTCTAATGCTCCTCAGCGGATCGACGTCGCCCTCGGTCACATCCAAATCGAGATCCACTCTACAAGCGACCATGTAGGTACTCTTGTACAATAATTCTCAAACAGCGCTACAAGCTCCTAAATTAAGCTGTCACTCCCACTAGCGATCGAGAGATAGTGGGGTTACCCCCACCAATCGCGCTCCCACTCACGATCTGTAAGTACGGCGGAGCGACCCTCGGCTTCGCCCTCGATACCCGTAGGCTCAAAATGGTCTCGAATCTCTCTAATAAACTTCGATGGCATCAATCGGTGAACCCACTCAAGAAACCCCGAGGATCTCTCTTCGGGAACGGTCAAAGAGCTTACTCTGAATATCAACCTCATTTGAATTTGCCATGCATTAGGTGTACCAAATCCTCCTCAGCGTGGCCGCCTCGTCGGTATTAGGAGTCGGTAGGACATCGGGGTGTACTCGGGAACTGTTTTGGTCCTGTTGAAGCTTCGCTAGCCCCCTCCACGGCTTACGTCGGCCACCTCAGCTCTACCTGTGCCTAAATTACACCCACGGGCGTCAGCGGCAGGTAAGCTCTGCACCAGCGTCTACTGCTCTTTGGTGGCGTCACCGGCGGTCACGAAAACGAAAGAAAGACTTAGACTCCAGAAAGACTCAACTAGACAACTCAAAGAACACAACCCAAATAGACACATAACCACACGGACCACCAAAGAATATGAAACACTACGGCTCGTGCAAAATTATAACGGCCTAGGTCGTCGCTGATGTTAGAATGGAGTCCCAAATCACACGAGTCACCAATGTCGATGGATGACTCAATTTTTAAAAAGAAACTTTGTCTTGGAAACAACTCAAGCAAAACAATATACAATTGTCAAAAACACTTTTAAGAAAAAGAATCCGTGCATTCTAACCGCATATGACAACAGCATTACCCAGTATATCCACTAAAGCGGCAAGTATCCCAAAAATAATACAACTATCACGGACAACAAACTATAATCCAACAAAATAAAGATTGCTTGAGGATCATGCCACCCGCCCCGCTCACTGGCTTACTCTAAGGCACAAACGCCGAACAATCTCGGAGATGGAGCGACACCACTGTCGACTAGCAATGAAATTGCCGCCCATGCCGCCCGAATAGGGTATAAGGCTGCGAAAGCTTAGTGAATAAATCTCAAGAATGAAATTGTAACCTCCAATCACGCAATGGTGTACCAAAGTAGATGATATTGCATCACGATAGATAAGTGGTACATAATATTATTCAACTTAAGATCTTTAATATAAAGTCATTAGCAATTTCTGTTTATCTTTCACGTATGTTCATAAAATTCGTCATTAGCGAGAACATTCTAAGATGATGGCAATCAACAATAACTTTTATGCGTATAAATTCAGAAAGGCTATGACAACACACAGCGATCAATGCGACTTACTCACATCAACCAAATGACCACGGCGTCGCGCTCAACAACTAACCAGCTCGTGACACGATGTTTCGACTGGCTCGACAATGCTACAGCTCAACAGCTCTATCAGCTCGACAGCTGCGCTCAGCGGCCCTGGCTTCGATAAGTCGGTTCTACAACTAATGCGGATATAATCAGCAGCGCCTCGACTGCGGGGAGAAACTTATGTCATCGACATAGTATCCTTAGAATAAGTAGCAGTGCGAGAAAGGGAAATCACACCCGAATCGTTGCAATGCGAGAAACACAATATACCGGGACAGCTAGCTCGACAAACAACATCAACTCATATACAATTATTCCTAATACGACTCGACATCACCTCGAAACACCTATGAGCTAAGCGAGACCACGGACACAGCAATGGCTCGACCCGACACATATTCAACATATATAATTTAACACCTGATCACATATATACACATACATATTCATAATCAAATAGTTAATCGATGCAGGTAGAGATATGAATCTTTCGCTCGGCTGGTATATAAAAACCCGTGCAATCACAGCGATGGACCTTTCGATCAAAAGCGCCCTAAACAAACATTCAAAATTGTAATTACTACTTCTAATACACAACTAGTAATATCACATTCTACTTTATATTTAATCTCATATTTATACCATTATAACCTTATTCCAACTTAAGTCCACTTACGCTTTCCATTTTAATGATCGAATTCAATTATTAGTTTCAAAGTCTAATGTTCGATGTGTAACAACTAATCATCACATTTCCACAACCATCTTAAATCCTCAAATCCAATTAACTACTCAAACTTACAAAACTCATTTTATCGAACATTATCCAATCACCTAAAATCACAACCTTCACCTCGGAAACAACTATAATAAAACTCCAAAGTACACTTCTAGAATTTTAAAACCATTTAGAAAAAGTCAACAAAAAGTCAACAAAGAAAGTCAGCTATAATCCTCAACATATTTCAACTACAAATCGATTATTATCACCTCTTATCGATAATCCTAGCTTAGATAAGCGATTCTATATCATTATAAATATCAAAACTTAAAAGTCAGCTCGATTACCCAAAAAGTCAACATCCTCGAACTCAAAAATGCCTCCAAAAGATTCGAACTTTCTTGCCTTAAAGCGTAGAGGATGACTCGGGCAAACTCTCCAAATTTTAGGACCACTTGGAAGATGAGGAAAGAAAATGGAAGAACAAAATCAAGGGAAAATTTGAGGAGGAGTTCGGCTAAACTTGGAAAGATGAGAATGGGTTGGTGGATGGATAAAGATGAAGTGCATGGGAGTTCGCAAAGATATTTCAAGAATTGTGCACTTTCTCGTTAGGTTTCGGTTTAGTTTCTTGTCGGTTTAACAACACAATTCAAACATAAACTTAACTACAACCCCAAATAATATTACAATAAGGCACATGCAGACGAGTTATTACACCTTTGGGATTTGTCAACTTTTATCTACTCTTGGTAGCTATAAATTTCTAATCATAAAAATAACATTAACACATCACCATCGTACTTCTCTTCTTAATGAGATCCCGAGATTAAATTTATATTCTACTACTAATTCCACAAATTTTTCATTCTTGTTAGTCAGCACTTCCTCAGCGAGCAGTAATTCAAATCTGATAATTTACGAGGATTCCACGTACAACATCATAGGATCACATCTAAAATATTTAAACACATCATCTGTATCTATTAACTTCCACTCGTCCTATAAAAATTTGCTCTCAACCTTCCAATCGGGATGCAACAAGTTAACACTTGACCGAGCTTGTTGCATAATATTCAAACACGCTCCTCTTATCACCACTGAAGGTCACAGTCATCAACCTTGACGAATAACTCAACCGACGCCAATTTCATATATAAATTGCATACAATATTCAAGTCTTCCAAGAAATTATTATTCCCTTTCATATCTTTTCCCTGACTGCTCGAGCAACTAAATTGCATTGTTAATTAAATCTTTGATATACCCACCATTTTCACCGAATTTATATCATAACTTCATACTTTCTCCTTCCCAGCGCATACTATTATAACCCATGCTCGTACCTCTGCATAGTGCCATTCCGTACCTCCGTTTTTATTATAATACCATTATACACAACTTCATCATATATTGGCCGGTAGCCAAACATCTGGGTAATCAGCCCAACCTCGGTGTTAAAGAAATTCACACAATTGTCTACATTTTATCACCGGCCTTAAATGATCTATTTTTCATCAACTGTATCCTTATCTCATAAAAGATTAATCAACAATATATATCGGTCCTCGGCGTTTTATTACCTAGGAAAGAATAGTTTTAGGCACCCGACTTGTTTACTACTTAGCACTTTTGAGAGACATGACTAATCTCGTCTTTTTTAATATTTGCTCCGCATGCAGGAGTCATGACTTTATATTTAAATACAGTAATTTCTCCTAAAAGTCCCACCAAGCGATATATCAACTAATTTCTTCTTGCAACAATTATTTCCTTCCTCTCGGACTTACTACTGATCGTTACCGATTTTCCACCCCTTAAATAGTTTACTAATAGAGTACTACTAAACATCTTTTCTTTCTCCCCGAGTCCCAAAATTTTCATTATTCCACTTTATTCTCCAAGCAACACTTCGGCTTAACCCAACTTAGAACCATGTGGTAATCAACTAAAATATTCATTTTCATCCCGAATTTCTCGGCTACATTAAATCCGACTTTTATATCTTCTAATAGAGTACTCACACTTAATTTCACCAATATAATTTTCCCGACATTTGGAGGAGTACAACCATATTCAATGCATCTAGATGATTGATAACCTCACCACAATGCTCAATCGTGACAACATTTTTTGCGGCAACAATTTTCCATTAGAACATCTCTGTTCATGTCTATCCATGAGATAGAATTTCCAATATCAACCTATTCACGAGCACTTACACATATTCTCTTCTTGCCTCTCATATTCATACTCCCAATGGGACAACAAGATTCATTAACTTCTTCGTCTTCACAAATGGTCACTTCAGTAAATCAACTAAATTAGTATACTCTTACCCCTGTACACTTTTGTCCAACTACCATAATTATCACCAACACTCTTCCACCAATTATTTCAGGTGCACAAGATTTAACTTCACGGATCTAAGGATCAACAATCTTACACCACAAAACCCCAGATTGCCCTTAACACTCTTAGATTTTGCATAAATACACCGGCCACTTAACAACTCCAAATCCATTATAGATTCCTTCTGACATCTTTGACATCTCTTTTTCTCTCCAACTAAATTCTAACAAATCTTCCCATATCTTAGCATCATTCCACACATTTAAATTGAGTTCACATCATGATAACAACGTTATCGAGGAGGAGTATTAAAAAACGAGAATCTACTCAACTTCAATGGAAACCGTTATCCAGATAGTATCATCAATGACAACACGTAAGGCTCTTCATAATCCAACTTCAATTGTATACTCATCAAGTCACTAACGGCTTCAAACCCTTGTCGACTACGACAACAAAATACGATTCATCTCGGCCTTCCCCTAAGGGTGCTCGCGGTCGGCGAAATCTTGAGGTGGCATCCTCGGCAGTCAGCAGTCAACGAAATAAGAAAGAATTGAGACTCCACAAGAAGACTTCGAATACATAAAAACCGCTCGACTATCTTAAACCTAGGCACATAACCACCACGAGACTGCAGAAACCTAAGCTCGATACCAAAATTACTGACCTTGAATTCGGCGAGTTAAGGTCATCGAAACCTTTTGTACACCGAGTCACCACGATCGATGGATGACAATACAGGTAATACAACCATACAATACACACATAATCTCCACAATACAACATATTAGTAGTATGGTCACACGTGACCCTGATATAAGTGGCCGGAAGCATAACAAGAGGAAAAAGGAGGATCTTCTATGCCAGCATCGCCTACTTCGTCTTTAATCCACAGCTTTGTCAAAAGCGCGACTTCTCGGAAACCTGCAGCGATCAATCCCTAGAAACCTAGGCATGACACGCTGGCCCATAGAGAATAGGGGAGTCGGTATAAAGGCCGAGTGAATACAAATACCCGCAGTTTTTATCGATCACGTATAATCGTACTTATATGTATATAAGCATATACATACATTAACCGGGCTTCTATTGAATAACGTCCACGGATCACATAGATCCTCTTACACGATATCACATGATGCTATACGTGAGCTTATAACCCATCAATAATGCATATTCATTTAAATGTCACCGACACACAAGACATTATCAAATGAAGAATCCACCTCCACAAATAATCAAATGAGGAATCCACCTCCATAAATAGTAAATAAATGAGGAATCCACCTCCACAAATAATAAATAAATGAGGAATCCACCTCCACAAATAATAAACAAATGAGGAATCCACCTTCACAAATAACAAACAACTGAGGAATTCACCTCCACAATGAACAAACAAATGAGATATCCACCTCAAATGTCGATGGGGCCTCCACCTCCATCGTCCCGGCCGAGCTACACCCGCCAATATGCATATCACGCTGAAATCTCAGGAATTTAGTACCCACTCAATATGCATACCACGCAAACTTCGATCGAGGTCTACATTTCTCAGTAACAAAACAAAACAATCCAATATTAATACGCACACGAAGTTACACACACAGCACACGACCCACCCATGGCACAAGCCTAACCACTGAAATGACCACCACAAGTATCATAATGCACATGAATCCGCCTTTTAAGCTGACTCTGTGGCTAACAGTCATAATCACAACTATCTATAACATGGATCATAATCACAACTGTAGCTCATAATATAAATCCTTGTCACAACTATCTCATAGCAACAGGATCATGTCCCTGGCCAAATTTCATGTATAAATCACTTAATCACTCAATACATGTCGACATAGTCCCATGACAAAACACATGCAAAATATAACATAATATAAGGGTTCCACGTCATGAGATTTATGCTCACCTCGAGGCCAAAAGCAATAATGATAAGCGTAGGTAGTCCGTCTTGGAGTTAGGGCTCAGCTCCTATTCAAAGAAATGATACATTATAACACATTCCATTAGAATAACCTCTCTTGACCTTTTCTTTTACCTTGATATGATTTTGAAGAGTCCCCAAACTCGAGCTCAACTTAAAAAAATCAAGTCACAATCCAACTCTTCCAAAACTCATGAGAGTATCTCGAAGGATTTCGACCTTTCTTACCTTGATAGCAGTGGGGATGATGAGGAAACTCTCCACAAATTTTTTCTTGGTTTTTAAGCGATTGATGAGAAGAATTTGGAGAGGAAATTTTCTCTTTTCTTCCTTATACAATCGGTCAAATGGAGGAATAAGAGGGATGGGTTTTGTGGATGAGGATGAAAGAGTTGGTAGGATTTAAGGTGGGATATTTAGGATGGTGTAAGGTCCCGTTTGGTTTGCGGTTTTATTTCTCCATTTTCCGTACTTAAATCTCAATGAAAACCGATTCCAAATGTAAAATTTTTCATGACATACAACTTACTACTCATGTATAATACTAGTCTCGGTACATCGATTTTATTTAAAAATTATTTTATATACTATCTCCGGGTCCGCCTGAGCGAATTGCTCCCAGCACATTTCAATCGCTTAAGCGTAACGGGTTATTTCAATGGATACTTGACATTGC